>UFQX01001100.1:88702-120444 GCA_900497675.1 Arapaima gigas
GGGGGGGGGGGGGGGGGGGGGTGTTTGGGGGGTTATCAGTCGCCAAATAATCATTAAAAGTAAAATGTGGTTGATTGGTTCGTAGGAACTTCAATTTCATGTTTTGTGGTTTTTTTTTTTTTGCAGGTCAGTTTACACTTCCAATGGAGCAAACAGGAAAGTCTTTTCTCCATATAGTGGAGGGTGACTGCAGACGCAGCCCTCTGAGAAAATGATCTGTGGTTTTGGAGGTATACACTGACAGAATCCACACACACTGCTCACATGTGACGCTTCAGGTAGAGTGTAATAACCTAAAATAAGGATGTTTAAAAAAAAAAAAAAAACCCCCCCCAAAAAAAAAAAAAAAAAAAACACGTGTTTTAGGAAAAAAAAAAAAANACCTAAAATAAGGATGTTTAAAAAAAAAAAAAAAACCCCCCCCAAAAAAAAAAAAAACACAATCACGTGACTCAGGACAACAAAAATAACATCTTAACATAGCTCCAAAGCGGTGGGCAAGGGAGGGTGTGCAGAACTGTGTTTTCACAGCGTGCAAAGAGTGTCTGGGTTTGTTTGTATGTAATACACACTAATAGAAGGACTTGTGCTCCAGACATAAATGGAGCATATTGTGACAGGGCTGCAGGAGATTATTAAAACAGTATGTTGCATAAACAGACCTTGAAAACTGCAAATGCTTTAAAAATATAAAAAAATTTAGTCATTGGTTTAAAAAAAAGATCACTTATGATAAGTTACTCAAAGAGCGGAAATAAGAGTTTTATCGCAGACAGTACTGTAAGAGGTATTACTGCACTTATGCCCTCAAAGTTGTCCACTTTAACTTTGATGCAAAAAAAAAAAAAAAAGTCCAAAATTTGAGGGATTACGGTCCAGCTGCAAGCCCCTCTCGACTCCTCCACTGTAGTCTCAGGGATGGGGGAGGAGAACTATTGCAAGGCCTTTTTTTCAATGCCATCTGGTAGACGGGAGAACCAGCACCCCTGGGTCACCGTAGGCAGCGACCTGTTGAGCGAGGGGTCACATCGGCAAGAGCCCAGGGTCAGTTCAAAGAGGAGGGTGTGTGCGTATGGAGGAGGGGCATTTGCTGAGAGCCCTTGATAGGACAAATAAGACCCTGTCCTGTGTGACACTGCTGCCGCCGCCATGTCCACGACCTGCAACAAGAGCACTTAAGTGCATATTCAAGTAAAGAGAAGAGGAAGGGGTCTGAGGGTGTGATGAAACTTTCCCAGGATGCCAGGTGTGAAGTGTTGGCAATGAGGCTCTGTCCACATCTTACAGTGCAGTTCCGCTGTGGGAATTCAAGACCTCTTTTCTCTTTTAAGTATCCGAACTGCTGTTAAACAACGGCCAAGTTTTTGTAAGGAAAAAGTGACAAATATCCTGCCTTAAAATGATCTGAGCAACTTACACAGGGAACTGCTTGGTGAACTTCATTGTTTTTGCTGTTGACAGTTACTGAAGTGATTTTAAAGAATTAAAGCAATGTTTACAAAAAAACCCCACAAAACTTTAAACAAGGTGTTATTTTGAAACTGCTTCCATTGTACGTTAACAGCATGACAAAAGGACATTTTAGAGCTTTACACCACTGCCTGAACTCAACAGCTGGACTACCTGGCACTAAAAACTTTGTCTTTATTATTGTGTTTTGATTTGGCAAAAACCGTTTTCCATGGCAAATTAATCTGCATGAAATTTTCCGTTTTTATAGTGGAATAAATTTACTGCATTGGTTCAAGGTAAATACCTTGCTTACTGATGCTACATGGGGATTCAAACTCATGTCCTGTTACTGCAAGATGACAGTTCTAACCAGAGGTAGTGCGCAAAGGGGGCTCCACGGTGACTAAATACCCCCACAGAGAACAACACCAGTCACAGCACCGTGTACTGCACACTGCTGAGGTTTGCTGCTCGCTCCTGCGTCCAGTGTGACGTCACTGTCAGAGGGCGATTCCTATTCAGACCCCTCAATACAGTTACCAAGCAGGAGAAGTCAGAAAACCAGTGTGAGGGAGAGTGTGAGTACAGCCTGGACAACGGGGTGCCCAGCACACCCCCTGCAGGGGGTGCAAAGCAAAGTTCGATGCAAGATTTTACAAGCAACACTGCTGAGAAAGAACATGGGCCACGGATTTAAAAAAAGTTTGGATAAAAAGTGAGCTTACAGATTGTTTAGAATGGCGCATTCTCTCGCTCTCTCTCTCTCACACACACACACACACACACACACACACACACACACACCCCAGGCAAAGTGCTGCAGTATTACAGTGCTGCAGTATTACAGAGCTGCTCCTCAGGGCCCGTGCGAGTATGTGAGGGTCAGAGTCTGCATGGCCTAGCAGGTATGCTGCTGGAGTTATTGCGGCTCCACTGAACTTGATTTGCAAAGCCACTGAGGCGCAGGACAGAGCAGCCAAACAAGACCCGCTAAACCCATCTCCATTTACACATTAGCTGCAGGCACTCAACACTGGGGGGGTCACATAGGGTATTGACATCTGAGAATGACAACAACCAACAACCTGACACGAGGCAAGCAGAACTTAGGGATGGTATTCATTCCCCTGGGTGACAGCATGGAACACCTCCTCCAGCTCAAATTCATCTGTGGGGTCAATATAATATGCACACAAAGTAAGCACCTTTCTTCTTTTTTGTCCATTCATCCAGAGCTCAGGCATCTTATCTTTTTTAGCCAAAGGAATTTACAACAATTTACCTATTTATAGATCTGGGTAATGTTTACTGTACCAGTTCAAGGTAAGAACACTGATTGAAGGTTCAACAGCAGGAGGTGGGACCTGAAGCCAGAAGGCATGGAATTCAGGTACATCCACCTGTACAAAACTGCAGTTTTGAGGGAAAACATCTAGCTTGGTCCTAAAGTCATCTGCATTTTGGTATAACACACACACACACACACACACAGACACCTAAAGCCAATTCAACTGCTGAGGAAAGTCCAACAACGTGCACCTCTCCGATTTGCGGTGGACAGTTTTGTTGGCCGCTTTGGTGCTGCAGGATGCAGTTCCTCCCATGAAGCTGGAGAGGCGCTGATGTTGCTGTGAATCACGACGTTGGAGATAAGCGCCCTTTTTGAGAAGACAGAGTGCTGACTGTTTCTTTCAAGCAGAACCTCTGTCAAGAGAGCATGTGGTTAGTCTCAGCTTGGCTTTCAGCGCGTGGAGTACGTGCTGGACTCGTGATTCAACTTGCTGCCAACTCCTCAGCAAAACATTGTTTTCATGTGACATTATGTTTGCTAAGTTGTGCTCAAATGCAGCTCCTAGATCTCCGAGTACAAACTCTGATAAAAGTTGGCTGTGGCGTGACCTTGTCCACTCACATTTTAGTGAACTCCTCAAAAAACACCCATGGTTTAAATTTGGTTTTTCCACCTTTTTTTTTTTTTTAACAAAACAGAATGAGATCTGAAACTGCTGACTGTGGGATAAAGAATGCACACGAAAGCTACTGGCCACCAGTCACCCCTTTTCGTGACACATTTCAACCACAAATGTAACCTGCCCTGTCTGCTGCATATTCCATTTTACACTCATTTCAGATGACATGCCCTTTAAGACCAGGCCACACCCCGGGAATTTCTGGAAGATTCGTGCGGCAAATAATCCCAGGCTTACACACACACACACACACACACACACACACACAGCTGGCCTGAGCGATGTGCTACTACCATTGCTATTGTGCTCATCCCCAAGCATTTGACCTACAGAGGCCACCAAAGGGGGAAGCATACCCCGCTGGGGGCATTTGGCTGGGCTGAACAGCATGCCTGTCGAGTTGCTCTTTTGCAGATACTCACCGGTGCTGACAGGGACGACCCTGGGCTTTGATGTGGCCTCGCTGCGGCCTGTCGTTGCTACCAAAGGCACGTAGGGATCAACGGGTACCACGGCTGGGCGGCTTTGCCTCGATTCCTGTGCGCTTTCTGCTGCGCCGCTGGCCAGACAAATGAACCGGAACCACCAACCAGCATATCGGCAGCGAAAATTAACTGCCACCCATTTCAGCTCAATTTACTTTTACAAATTTTATATCGACATTACTATTATTCCGTTCATATTACCGTGAGATGTGACATGACCAGAAAGAGGCTTTCTAGACCATTGCTGGGACATAAACTATAAATGTGGTCACAGCTGCTGGATTGGACTTCAATTCATTTCAGTTCCATATATTTTCACTAAGTGCTCGTCTCAGCAAAGTGATGTCGAATATGGAGCAACCAAGTGCTATCGATACAGAAATGAATAAAGAAAACAAAGAGACCAATATAAACATTTGCAATCATTATGTAAGTATGTCAACTGGCAGGAGGCGGGGGGGGGGGGGGGGGTCNGGGGGGGGGGGGGGGGGGGGGGGGGGGGGGGGGGGGGGGGGGGGGGGGGTGTGGGGGGGGGGGGGGGGGGGGGGGGGGGGGGTCTCAATGGAGAAAATGGGAGAAAATAAATGTCAGCCACTCATGTGCATTCTAGCTTGTTACAATGGACCTGGGGAGGGAGGGTCTGTAATGAAAAAGACTAGTCATGTTCCATGTTCACGGAGCATTATGGCAGCTGCTATTTGCCCACAGTGACGCATGTCCCTGATACAGCGTGTGTGTGTGTGTGTGTGTGTGTGTGTGTGTGTGTGTGAGTGAGTGAGAGAAAGAGAGAGAGACACAAGGCATGACCATCCTGTGGGGGGTGAAGAGTGATGAGCACATCGGAGACACTTGTGTCCCTGAACGTCACAGGGCCTGGGAACCCTGTGAAACTGCGCCAGGCCCTGGAGTTGGAATCTCACCCCTGCCCCTCTGCAGCCCCTTCATTAGCCTGTCCCACCTCCCCCGGAGTCATGGGAAAGCACGGGTAACAGCGACCAAGCCTCCGGGGGGCTGTTCACTCCAAAACGCCAGACCAAAGGTTATTGACACCACAAATGTTGGGTACATTTAATAAGTGTCCTAAATAACTTTGCTAATAAAAATACCAGTATCAAATCGTGACAGTTTCCTGCCCTGTGCTGTCCTGACCAGTGTTTACATTAAGCAAAATATCAGTACCACTGCTTGACAGAGTCTTGACCAATGTTTGTACAAAGCAGAAGTATGCATGACATGTGGAAATGAGAATGTGTGGAAATTCTTGGTGCCGACAGCAGGGTGTTTGGATCCCATTCATGACTGGCAGGATTCAGCATGTACACGTATCTTGCCAAAGTGCCTGTAAATGAAAAACAGCAACTGCAGGGGGGAAGAAAAAGAAAGAAAGAGAGAGGGAAAAAAACATGCTGCAAGACATTCTGACTGATGTGTGGGATGAGCCAGTCTCAGACAACTGCTCCCATAACATAAACCATAAAGTAAACTGCCTTGTCATAATTCTTCCTGCCACCAACCCTAGAAACCATTTAATAATGACATGGGTGCCAACCTCCCATCAGGCTTGCTTAGAATGGTGGGCCTTAAATCACAGAATGTCACCATCCACATGCAAACAAAAAAAAAAAAAAAACAAAAAAAAAACAACCCACCAGTCCAATGTGCAGCACTGTGGAAGATTAAGTCGCTTATGTAAAATACACACCAGGGCTACTTTGGAATGGTCTCAATGGTGGCAACTGGCTGGTGACACTGGTGGCACTGACGTTACAGAGTCCCTGGCTTCACAGCTCGCGAGGACAGCGGTATCAGCGGCACCGCCTGCCTTATTCACGGCCCGCAGAGAACGGCACTTAAGTGCAATCGCTGCAAATTACTTGGCGACTAGCTGAGAAGAGCTCCTTGACCTGGAGGTGTAGAAGTGAAAGAAGGAGCTGGTTTTCGTCCCCAGCGGGTGTTACAGGGCTCTCAGAAAAAACAAAACCGAGTCCCTCCGTTTTGTTTGCTTTAAAATAAACTCAGCCGGTCACCTAATGGCTCATCCTTAGACTAAGACAAGTAGCTGGGTCTACAGGACCCACGCCGGACTGGAGATGGAGCTCTTAGGAGCTGAACCATTTTTAGCCCCTTTATTGATGCTCTGCTGAGGGATGGTGCCTTATGTGGAATGCCGCTGGCTCGAGGAGACATACCACAGACAACAATTAGCCAAATATTTCGGACGTGACATCACGCACCCACGTGCGCTCGCCGGGAGGCGCCCCCGCCCCCGATGACCATGCAAGTCGTACGGACGGGAACTGTGAGCCAAGAAGGGGTGAGAAACGCAAAAATACAGGTGACTGAATGCATTTTAGCACCACACAAAAAGCAAGGTGACGCACACCAAATGTACTGCCGTCGTGGATATTCAATTCAGATGCAAATTTAGGCAGCTAAAGGCTCAAGCTACTCATTCGTCACTTGTTGGGGGGGGGGGGAGAAACACCACGATTTTGTGTCATAAATGGCTTGTTCTTCACCGCTGTGCGTCACCATCCTGCTCGATAGATTTAAGGCTTTATTTTTTCGCCAATCTCCCCGAAATATTCGACACCTTTCTAGTGTGTGGTCTTGCTTGTGAACAAAGCACAGTACAAGTACATTTTGAAATGTTTATATTAAATTCTTGCATCATAAAACAATAGAGACTACAGAGGAACGGAGTGATGGCAACGGAGGGAAAACTGCTGGGTAGAAACAATGTCGCCGGCAGGAATCCCAGTTCCCCATTCGGCCTCTCCCCAAACTTTCCATATTCAGAAAGGGTCCACAACAGACACCCACTGCTGAGGTCTCTGCTGAACTTGTCTGTTGAAATCCAATCTTTGCCCCAAAACGCTCTCAGCCAAGTTCACTCGAGCCACCATGTCAAAGGTCCTACTATGGGATTTGAAGGCAGAACACAACATACAGCAAGTATTATAGGGCAGGGACAATGTTGAGTTGGGTCACAAATCTTGCCAGTTGACCGGTCCTTGAGCAGTATTCTCTACCACCTGCCCCCCTCAAAAGCTGCTGTTCCTCTGACCTGAACCAAAGCAGGTCCCATCAGGGCACAGGACTGGCTGCAGGTCACTGTCATCGTGTTCACAAAATTGGGTTGTGAAACATGATGGATGTTTAAACATTTTGTTGTCGTTCCTGCAGTTTTGATAGAATTTTTGCACCAATTAAATACAAAGCTTGATTTTAAAAATTTATGCAAACTGGTTTTCCTTTAAAAAAAAAAAACAGTAAAAACAGCCTCACAGTAAAAACAGGCTGCTGTACTGAATGTCGGTTTGAATCCAGCTCGGTGTGTGTAGTTTCACCTGTGTTTGTCGATTTTTCCATAGCGTAAGTGAACGTACGTATGAGAGAGAGAGAGAGAGATTGTCCGTCCAGGGGGTGTCCCACCTTACACCCCTGCCAGAACCAGGCAAGCAGTTATCAGTAACTGGTGAATGGATAATAGGTCACAAAATATATGCTTACATCATAGGTAAAAATTGAGTGTATATTTACTGTAAAATAAGTGTAAACATTTGGTACATCAATATATTTGTTCATGTGGGATACCTTCTCTCTGTCTCGGCAACCGATAGCCTCAAACTCCTATCCAACGCAGCTCCATGGGAGGGCTGCTTATTCCACATATGCTTTTTTAGCTGATAGGAAAGACAACTGTTTGACCATTTACATCTCCATCAAATTAATCATCCGGTTCATAAGCAGAAGAGCCGTGTTTCACTTTCGGGCATCTGTTTATTTCCTGGGAGACTGATATTGTGTTGGACAGTTTGGCTGCATCTAAAGTGGCTTTAAAGCTCTGGCTTACAGAATTTGACTCGCAATGTCAAATGCGCAAGAAAACCATCTGAAACAGGTGCAAAAACAAAGAGGACCTTTATCCACACACACACAGTCGATATGAAGACAATTACCAGCAGAATGTTTGACTTTCCATGATGAGTACCGACATCCCCGTATCAATGCCAGGACCTGAGCACACACAGCACTGTAAAACAAGCAGTCCGGAAAGGCTGTGTCCACAACCGAGCTGGGCTCAGCACTACAAATTCACCCACCGGGGGAAGGGGGGGGGGGACTAGAGGTGAAGAGCACGGATTCATCCAAAGCCCACACAGTTAATACCTTCACTGATGTACCATGGCTGAGTGCAGTTTGTCTTCAGGATCCAGCAAAGCTTCTCAGAGTTGCATTATCTAGAGAGAATTTAAAGACCCTTGCGGTACTACCTTTACTCCTCCGGGTGGGGGGTCAGTGGGCGTCTTCCAGATTGTCTAGCAGAAGAAGTTTAATATAAAAGATTAGGGAGGTTGATTAGGGCCGAGGGGCAGTCGATCCGATCGCTTTGCCGAGGACATTATAAAAGAGCAAGGTTGCAATAACAAAACTATTTCCCATCCCACCTTAGCCCATCTGTAGCAAAGGGAACTTTTATTTATGCCACCCAGAAAATGCCAATTTTATAGTGTTTGCTCACCTTTAGCCTTAACACCACAGAGGTTCTGAAACCATATGAGGTTTATGATTATTTTTAATAGAAGAATAAGCTTTTTATATTAACACAATAAACCCCCCCCCCCCAAACTAGCAGTGAGTGAACAAAAACTGAATATCTAATAATGATCCGTGTTGAGAATCCAGCTAGTTGTCACAGAAAGACAGGTAATATTTAGTTAAAAATGTTAAGGCATCGGCCTGAGTCTAAGGTAAAAATGCTTTAATGTAAACTTCAGATAGACAGTTATCCAGACTGGCGTGTAGTCTAAGTATGACCTGAACGGTCTAAAAATGTGGAAATGGTGTGGGAAGGAAGCTACGTTAACTAAGCAACACCAGCCGAGCAAACGCTCTCTAACAATTACTGCCAAAACAGTTTCTAAAAATCAGTCCTTCTTAATACATAAAAGGTTATTTATAGCTGTTGCTGTACTTTCCGTACTTTTGGTTAAACCTGGCTGAACGTCCATGTTAAAATCTTTTTTCTGATGACTTTGTTACTTAGTGCTTTTATGCAACATCACCACTTTCCAATTTTTACAGCAGGATATTTCAACAGGAGTTATTCAGTGAAAGTACTTTGATCGAGGGTTCCGATGCAAACTAGGAAGTGAGGTTTGAGCAGACAACCATCGGGATACAAGTCCACGATGCCCGCTTGCTCATGAACTGTTTTCATTGGGAGTCTCCTGAAATCATGTACATGCCGTCTGGTTTAAAAAAAAAAAAGGGTGGGGGGGATTTTAAGAATATAAAATGATAATACATCATAATACACATTTATCCCACGGATCTTCACGCTGCCCTCTTGCTCCACACATCAGAATGCTACGCATAACCTCCAGGCAGGCAGGATTTCACCGATACCTTAAAGACAAGCGCGTCCAAAAATTCAAACCAAGTCAACACTGACATCACGATGACGGGTGAGAGACGGCGCACGACCCAGGCAGGTAGGCGGACCTCAGATGTTATGTAAAAAACGCCTCTTACTCTTACTGCACTGCAGAGGTTCAGACCGATTCACACAGAACTGCTTCATGGGAGCCTCAAGTCTGGCAAAAGCAGCATTTCTTATTTTCCCCACCAACAATTGTTAAACGCATCCATGCGTCCTTGGCTGAGTGATTCGATTTCAACTGTCCCACAATATGTGCCGGAATGGGAACATTTACAGACAGCAACATTGCGCACAGATTTATGGCTTTACTGAGGACTCCATTTGTGCGGCGCAGGTTTGTCACGGAGGTGTTACGGTGTAAGCGTTTGGCGTTTCGACCCCTCTGTAAGGAAGCAGAATTACTGGTTCAACCCTGAATAAATACACACATTCAAATCTGACAAGTATTGGAGCCTTTAAAAAAAAAAAAAAAAAAAAAAAAAAAAAAAAAAAAAAAAAAAACCACCTNAAAAAAAAAAAAAAAAAAAAAAAAAAAAAAAACAAGAAAAAAAACCACCTTTAAAGCAAAGACATTTCATTTTAAGCTTTGTCCAACTGCATACTGTGAACAGCTCAAAAAAGGTCGCACACCTAGAGAATTTCTGCGACTTTTCAAACTACCTGACACTTGCAAGAGGAGCTTAATAGCTTTGCGGTTATTCAAAAAATAGGGGGGGGGGGCATCCATTGTCTAACTTCAGCGACATTATTGAGACAGACACCACAAAGACATCCACAGAGTGACATTTCCCCCCACCAGTTTAAACAATGCTCTCACATAACTGAAACAGACTGCTAACAACGAACTCAACATAGCCAAAGGGCTTGTGTTGGAATCGGCCGGCAGGTAGAAATGCCAGAGGTGCGTCGCACGCCATTTACAGCCACGTCTGCGTAACAGCAGCGCAGTCTTACTCTTCCCCCATGGAGACCAGCGGCATACCTGGCCTTCACAGGTTCTCTGACTTAATTCACATCATGTTGGCGTGTAACCCGGGGACCCAAAAGGAGACGTAGACTAAAAACGTCATGTTAGGGTAACTCGCATCGTCCTGCGTCCTCAGAAGCCGCTCTCTGTGGCCGAGAAACAGCTTGTTAGTGCAGAAAGCTTGTGCTGCCATTAAAGAGAGGCTTATATAACCTCCGTTCCCTGCAGTAACCATATCTCCCAATTAAGGTGGAACCTCCGGGAGGAATGAGAAAAGACCGGGTGGAGTATGGTCTGAATTCTCCCCACCAAACCAGAGAGGGGCTCTTATTTATTCACACACACACACACTGGATGCAGTTGTTGGTCCTCACTTGTGGAAACCACCTGGACCAGAAATTGTTCTTTGGATTTAAACTGGTAACTTTCAGGTTACGGGTCTGTGTCATTAATCGCGACACTACAGGCTGTCTGTCGATTCACCTCGAGCCCCCCGATACCTCCAGTCACAAGTAAAGGCTGCATCGCGTCAATTTATGGTCACCCCCCGGCAAATGAAAGAATCCCCAGGGACGGTATCCAAGACAAGTTCCATTTAAAAAAAAAAAGAAAATATGTAAAACGTCCTCAGCCCATCACGACACCCACTTTAAATGCTTTTTTGGCATTAAGACGCATACAGCAAGGGGTGTTAACTTCACTGCTTGCATAACTCAAACAAGGCCTTTACTGCTTTTAACTGCTGCATTATTACGGTTTATGAAAGCCAGCGCTCAGCGAGAAAAGGAAGAGGACTGGATTAAAGGATGCAACAACAACCGTGAAATACAGCTGCACGTACACGGGGGCAAAAAAAAAAAAATTAAAAAATTAAAAAGGGCGACACCTCATGAATTAAAGGCGTCAGCCGCTTTGCCACTTCACAGTAAATGAAGCGTGTTTAAGAGACGCACACAGCTCCGCGCTCAAGGCCGTCTCCAGGAGCGATGCGTGCGGGAAACAGGCGGTGCACGAAGGGTATTTCAGGTGGTGCGGCGAGGGACGGGTGTGCTGACGGCGGGCGGATTTGTGCGCGTTCCCTTGGATGCTGGTTGCGGACTCTGGCGTGTGGGAGTCTGGGTGACGTGTGGCGAGTGGGCTGCGTGCAACGTGTGCACCCCCACGGGAGCGTTGCACCAAGCCGCCCGTCACGATTCCAGCCCACTCCCCAACGCCATACCATACCGTACCCCTACCATGGTACATACAGAGGGTCTGCGTCACCATCAGCAATGGCGGCAGTCAGGGCTTCCGCCGACTTCCTGTCTGCCGTTTAAACGTCACCCTTAAGATTTGTTGAAGGGTCTGCAGAATGGTGGGGATTCAGACAGAATCATGACATTGCTGAAAAGATTCAAGTTATTTACCCTAAAGAAGTCTATTAACCACAACTATTTCTTGCTTAGCTGACACTTCCCATTTCTTCCCGAGTCCTTGGGACTTAAACTGGGAACCTTCAAGTTACAAGTCTGTGCACTGAACCACAAATGGTCTGTGACATCCACCCAATCGCCCTGAACCTTTTGCAGCTGGCAGCTCCAGTTGTAGTCAACATTTATATATCATCTATTTGTAGCTACAGGTTCTACTACCAGCCTGCAATAAATGTACATAACATATATAAAAATGACTCCAACTCAGACTACACATCAGGGCTCAAGATTAAATTTAAATACATTTTTGTGTTTGGTTGTGCCCAGGACAGCTACATTTCATACTTTAACTACCCCCTAAACTAAAAGTTTCACCTGTCCAATTCTGGAAGCTGCTGAGAAGACAAGCGCAAGTAAATGTGTGGGTTAAAAATATTCTTGCAAACTGTAGTCAGGGCGATCGGGGTGTCACGGCAAAGGAAAGAATACTGAAGGCTCCAACATTAAGAACTCTCCCAAAAACGGCAAAAGATCGGTGCCATTTCACCGTTTTGACAAATTTAGACAATTTCTTCATCATCGTGTTTCATGGTGTTTTTACAGGAAAACTGGGGTTGGCTCTTTCCCCCCAATTTCTGTGGTCCCGAAACTGTCAACCTTCAGTCAAATTTAGGCGATTCATATCTAAAAAATTTCTATGTGAAAGTGCAGATGCTGCGGTTGCTGACATTCTCCATTACGATTAAGATCATTGTTTTGCTGCAAACGCCATGATATTTTACCTTACTGACCACCTGTCCATTTGACAGGTATCAGAACACTTCTGCCCGTCCGACTGTGAACATTTAAACAAATTACACGTCAGACAGGCCTTAATGTTCGATTCTGCAGATATTTAAGGAAAACCGCTTGTTACAAAACCACATCGGTGGATAAAGAAAATAAAAATGTGCAACACACGTCAGCAGAATCGTAAGCGTGGGATGAGTTTGTGAAGCAGGTAGCAGGGCGGCCTGTCCACACGGCCTGAGACGAGGATGATCTACACAAGCAGGTTCTGGGCTGCTGAAGGTGGATGGGCTGTGATGTACCGCTGACTGTCAGTGTTGAAAAGCTTGCCATCTTTGATATCTCCTGCACCTGGGCAGGTTTACGCTGTCATCCAGACCAGCAGCTTCCATCAGTGCTGCTGTCCTTGTCCCTGAGGTACAGCCCACACCCCCTGCGTGGGTGTGACACTACAGGCATTCTACATGGAGTTGGGAAGCCTCACAAGTTTGGTCTGAAGTATCCCTTTTCAGCTGGGTCTTTTGGTGTCCATTGCAGCATTGCTCCTGGTGTGATGCAGTCCACCAGATGTCTCACAACAGATGTGGCACAACAGAATAAAACTTTCAAAGACAGAGACTCACACAGACCCCCCCCCCCCCAATTTTAAGGAAACCAAATGTTTTGTCCTGAAAAGTAATGAGTTTCAGGATGATAGTTCACTTCAGTTTGAGTCAACTGCACAATCCAACCCACTCTGATCCTGAACTGTTCATTTATTTAAAAAAAACAATCCATCGCGATGCCTGAGAACCTGCTGCATCTCTTACGCTGGTTACCAGTTTTCACTGACCCTCTGCAGAAGACCTTTGTTGGCAGTTACCTTCATTCATTCATTCATTCACCCACCCGACACCTTCACCCAAAGCAACTTGCAATTCAAGGTCTTGAAGCAGCTATAATGGTAACACCACCAGAGTCAAATTAGTATTCTGGAAAACCATATTTACTAGCTGGTTTTAAAATTAAACCCGAGCCACATCTTTGGCCTCGTCTTAGGTCAGGTCTGCCATCGCTGTAATGAATGTTCTAGAATGCTGCACTTGTCTTCAACCACAAGAGACTATATTTGAATTAGTCACCAGAACTGCCCTCCCCACACAATGAAAATGAGCTGGATGAGCACCGTTCACTTCCCGAAAATGCTTTTTAATGTATACCTGCAGTGTAACCCACCCACGTATACAAACAAACCACTACACAGCCTATTGTTGTGTCAAGCTTCTTGAACACAATAAACACCGGAGTTGGCAGGACTACTTCTGCGAGGGCTGATTGAAAAGTTTTCAGAGAGCTCTACAAACTTCTCAAAGATGTGCAGCAATCTTTTCACCTATTCATAGCTTTTCTCTTCCCTGCCCATTATTTCTGCTCAGTATGCCCAAGTTTTACACAGAATTCAATCGCACATCTCTGTCACACACAACACGATAGGGGTTAAACTACTAGGTGTGACAACAAGGACTAAACCGAAACCAGTCCTACTACTGGTGTACAGTCACAGAACCTTGACATGAACTCCATCACCAGCATGGAGCTGCAGCAGACATGGGACAAGGCAGCATAGTCAACCCTTGTGGTTGGACAGAGGGATGCTTTGCAAGAGAAACCACGGAAGAGTGGTCCCCGCTTTTTCCAAATTCACGCAGACCAAACGGCTTTAGATGCTGTAGGGCACGCGAACGAGTGTGTTTTTCTGTCTTTCCGGTGAACAAAAAACACAGCTGGCGGACCAGTCCAAGGGCAAACATAGAGCTCAGGTACTTTGGGGGGGGGGGGGGCGTTGCTAGTCCAGGTGACATGCTTATCAGATTATACCAGTGTTTTGGTGCTGTATCTTAGACCTGGTGTTTGAACCAAAGCTTCAAATTACAGTTCCTACCTATGCATCTAAAGATTTATGAAGAAATGCAGACGGCAAAACTCCACGCTGATAATTCGGTCAGATGCTCATCTTACCGTCACTACTTTACGATGGTTAATGATTGAGAAATTTTAAAAAGTTTGCCATCGCAGTTTGGCTGGTCACGCATGCATTTCCCAGCTGTACCATCCTGACTGTTACTCAACTTCACGAGGACCATGTTTACTTAGGCAAAAGCAGAGTCTGGACAACGTTCAGAATGCGCCAGCATAATCCTCTTAACACTTTATTTAATCCCCCCCCCCCCCACTCAGAGGTGTCCACATGAAAAAGCCAGAAAAAAGAACAGTTTAACACAATACTGGAAAGAACGGAATACATTAGGCAGAAAAATACTTGAATTGGATTGCGTTCCTTTGCAGATGATGTGTTAGAGAGACGGCCAGAACCAAGAAACAAATACGTGCTTGACGCTAAAGTCCGCACGTACCCTTCCCAACAAATCAAAGCGCACCAACTGTACCGTTTCTCCACATTCTACATAAGTCAGAGTGCGACAGCTGTGCTGGGGATATACAGATAGATGATGTACAAATAAAGGGATTAACTTATAGCAGTCACCTGCTGCTAAACAGGTAGGACACTGGGTAATGAAGAACATTCTAGACTCGTGAGGACACGGACAGTTACGTGGACAGCAATGCCATAAAAACCGAGCGGTTGAACTGCGAACAAGATTTAAATGGAGACAAGCTGGAGACCTAGTCGGCACGGACTTTGTTAGAAATGCAGGTCTAACGTTGCTCTCTGGAGCATCTGGAGTCTTAAGAACAGTGCATCAGAAAAGTACAAAACCAACCATCACTGCTGGTCACCAGGGGTAACCAGCTAACCAGCACAAAGACTGACCATGAGATGGGATTGAGAGTCCAGGCGAAACACAACGATGAAAGTCAACACGCACAAAAAAAAAAAAAAAAAAAAAAAAACTTGGAGGACAAAGTACAAAGCAGGCTGGGATCAATTATGGTTGTTTTTTTAATAGTCATTTTACTCTTAACATACTATTTTTAGCAAAAATATTTTCAAAACAAGTGTTTGTTTGCTTGGATTGGCCTGCTGTTTAGTATTCTGTGGACATCTACGAATGTTCACGCATAAATACCAACATTAACACGCCGTTTAGCGGAAGTGCTGGAACGAGGGGCACCAGCGCTGTCATCTCTGGAATGTCACCCAAGATGTGCAGGGCAGCTGCTGGGGGGACTGGTTTGGAAGTTTATTTTTAAACCTAACTGCAACAGTGAGACGTGAGCTCCTGATGTAACTTGAACGCCGGGAGATGAAACCTTGTCCATAAAAGGAGATGGTGGCAGTAACATTGGTGTCGTGGTCATTTCCCCGCATCTTCTGGCAGCATAACACGAGTCCTGCACTTGCACTAGCCAGTGTCCGGGCACCGCGGTTAACCGCCAATCATGTAAAATCTTACACTTTGCAAGATCACGTTTTGGTCAATGAAGTTTCCGGATGACTCGGGGTGACTGACAACAGCGCGATAACAGCATGAGTAAAACTGGTGAAAAGATGGTGCGTGTGACTGTACCCACGCTGCTACTTTGAAAAGCCACAAAGGGTTCCGAATCACTCCTTACACGGTTCCACCCGTTAGAGATCCAAAACAAAAACTCTGTAGGTCGCTGGTTTCGCTATCAATGTGCTGGAACGCGCTCCCCCCTCTCCAACAGAACTACTGAATCCATCCCACCTGTCAACGAGGGTCTCCAAACCCATCTCTTTAGGACCATTTTCTATGCTGACCTCCCGTCGGACCATCTCTCACAATCGCCTCACAACTTCCTACCAGAATTCCATGGGCAGATACTCATGCAATGCGCAGAAACTGCGGTCCTGAACAAACTGACTGCGCTTGACCAAATCACGTCTGCATCTCTGTCTGTTGCCACCCGCACTTCTGCTGACTCCGAGATGTACAGTTTGATACAAAGCATCTGCTAAATGGATAAAAGCAAACCTAAATGAGGACCGACACTAAATTCCTGGTTATGAACTGGTGTCAACGAAACGGGCCTTGAGGTGGATTTATGGCACCGCAAACATCAGTAAACCGAGTGCTGCAGGAAAAGGTTCATTATACCGATCATTTATTTAAATACTTGGGCCAGCAGATAGCATTGTGGGCAAGACCACTGAAATTCAATCCGAAGGTTCCCAGTTCGAACTCGACTCGGGCGTTCAAATTGCACACAGAAGCGTCAAAAAGGGCAGATTTCTGCAAATAAATTTCATTTCCCCCGACTGCCCCTTCACCGTGGGAGATGCGGGGTTAACTGGATTTTAACACCCTGGTTATGCAATCCTCCCTCCCCACCGCTACTGTAGACACCAGGATCCAGGGACGTGTTTTTCATGTGGGAGGCCACGGCTTGCCGTGTCTGAGAGTACGGCGCAACAGGAAGATTATAACAGGCTGGGCCGGAGCCCGGTGCAGCCCGACTCGGCGTCACATACGTGGGCCGCCTGGTCCTCGCTCCTCGTTGCATAATTTACACTCTTACATCACCGGGGCAATATTTACACAACGCATTGAGAAATGACAGCTTGCCAACGACGGGGTGGGGTGGGTGGGCAAGCAGGGAGAATCCACGCGAATAAGCGCCTGTGTCGGGCGACGTTAATACCCGACCCAAACGGAAAACAGGCTGCGCTCGCAGGCGACAAGGGCCACCCAAAACGAAGCAGCAGGACTCCCGGCAAGCCTCACTCTTTCAGAAAACATTCAGCGAATTAAATATTAATTACCCAGCGTGCAACACAGATTTATGGCGCTCGCTGCCAACTGCACAGACAAGGTAAAACAAATACAAGATGGTGAAACACATGGCGGTCTTTCAGTGCTCTCTCTTGCGATCCTTCGTGGTAGTTTCTTGGCATAGCAAACACTTTTATTCCAACTTTGCACCTCGGCACAAAGAGGGACCGCGAAGGGGACACGACGTGTGGTTGGGAGACACCGAGCTTTTACGACATTCTGGGGGATCGGGGGGCCTGCGAGGGTGGATGGTGGGATGCAGTCAGCAACCCCTAAGAGACAAGACTTTTCTCATCTTCTCCCAGGGTTCCAGTTAAGTCTAAAGGGAAGGAAGCCGCAGAAGTCGCCGATCTGCGCAGCAACACATCAATCAAGTCCCGCCTTTAAACAAATATTTCTGCAACCCCCCCTCCACCCTTATTCCCATGGTGGAAGCATGTAGATGGAACTCGTGAATCCACATATGGCACCGTCATGCCTCGCTCCGCTCTCGCCAGCTACTCGGGAGCACATTCGCATACCCCCCATGGGGTCCCCGAAAGCAAAATGGATAGTGAGACACAAACCAGAAGCCCAACCACCGTGTCAGGCGTGGAGACGCAGGCAGACAGAAGTCCATTTCAGAACCACTCCTGCCTCCAGGACAGCGGACTACACGACTTAGAAATAATAACAAAGCAAGTCCCAGTGAAATTTTTAGAAATGTGACCTACCCACCACTGCTAGAAGACTTTCTGCACAGTCCCTCACCCCAGCTGAGCTTCCACGGAGGCTAGAACAGCAAACAAGGAGCCGTTCTTGACGTACATCCAACGACCAAAATAATCACAACACAAACAACATTGCAAAATCCTGAGTGATGGAAGCACAGCTACGGATTTGCCACCTATCAGAACTGCCCGTGGACACGTCCAAGGAAGTACCGCGGTCTAAATACAGCGATACCTCGACTAGCGCTACCTCCTATATTAAACTCCATTTCTCAAGGATACACCTGGAGCCCTAATCGAGGTGTCAGTGTGTATTAGTACCAAACAGAGCAAAACACAAATTAAGACGGGGGGGGGGGCAGGGTTACATCACGCTTGTTGGGGGACACACACTGCCCACCCGCCCTTACACAGACAGTGCCGCTTGACCTGAAGAATACAGCTCAGACCAAGTGGCCTTTCGCTAAACGGAAGGAAAGCAGCATAACACGATTTTTCACTGTTACGTAACGTAGGTGGGCTTCGTTTGGCACATTCTGCTTGTGAACAAGATCTGCGAGGAGAGCTTTTGGCAGGCGCGCGGGGGGGTCGCCAGAGGAATCAAAGGACTCTCCGCCGAGCACAAGCGGCACGAGTGCAAAGTGGCACCATTTGGTTATGCTAACGTCAGCCATAAATCACTGTGGGCACATGGCAGACGACGGCGCTTAATACCGCTCCATAAACAAGCGCATTCATCATCGCGCCGCACTCTGACAAATTGTTTAATCCTGTGGCAAGGGAGCCGCAGATATTCCTGCCTTCTGCTTGGCGCCCATGGTGGCTTTTGCTTTGTCTGAGGGAACAAACAAACGTTTGTTTGAGTAATCCAACGTGACATTCTGTTGAGCTACCTCAAGAGGTGCAGTTGTTACTCCCACAAAAAATAATTAAACCAGCTTCTAATGTATGTATTTATGGGATTTACAGCTTCCTACTGCATCTCTTATCGGTCCCTTCCCAAGTACTGCAAGGATACATCCCCCAGCAGCACTTTACCGTAACTGGCGTCTTCTGCAGTTTGTCATTTATTACCTATTTTGCACCTTTTGTTGCGCGTCTTCCGTTACGCACCCTGTGTTTACGCTGCTGTACGAGTGAACTTCCCCGCTGTGATTAAAAAGTTTACATCCTATCCTACCATACAGACCCTCTTCATATTGTCCTGTGTGCATTTTGCTTTTTTTAACTGCAACTTCAGCAACAACGGGTCAGAGACATGAGGACAGCAAAAAACAAGAGAAATAATCATTTGCGTGGCATCCAAAAATGATCAAGTGGGAATGATAAATATGGACCACAACAGCAGAATGAGCTCAAAATGTTAAAGTATAAAGAAAAGGATGATACTAACAGGTCCTTATAAAACTTCAGTATGACGTTCAAGACAGTGTAGATTCATTCTACTTTTTAAATGCGAAACCTCAATCACTGTATCCACTGCAACCAAAACATGAGCACTACTTTAAAAAAAAAAAAAAAAAAAATTAAATACGTAAAATGCTCATGCTGTCGTTTTACAATACATAAATAATACCGACCTGACAAAGACGCCTACTGACGCCCCAGACAACGTGGTACAGGTTTTACGGCAGTCGCTGAGGAACAGAATCTTACATAATGCACAGCAAATGATCAACACTTCGCAGTTCTGGCTACGCAGGCAAACATCTGGAGAACAAACTCACGTGCAGACTGATGGACATCCGTAGGGCGACCACGACGACACCTAGCAGAACACCACAGGGGGAAAAGGCGAGGGCAGCTCTCTCTGGGCCGGCCTCTAACAGGTCGCGGCTCAGACTAAATACAACCGGGCTGAACAACTGCAGGTGAAGAATGGTTGTGTGGTCTGTACACCTGCATCATCCGGTCTGGACAATTGCCTCTTTTTCTCCCATCAGCTCTACACACAGGGACTCATGTAAAAACTGCGGTACTGGACACGCTCCGATTTGATATTTGCACACCTGTATCTACAGTTCTTCATCTTTGTTTACATTGAGTTCTAGGTCTCTGCTAAATGGATCAATGTTTTCTGACCCTCTGCGCTGGACAAAGGACTGGCATCAAATACGAGTGGTGGAGAAGAATCTGAGAAGCGGCTGACAGCACTTCCATCAGGGTGCCAAAGTAACGGCCTGCCTCCGCTTCCTGAAGAACAGTATGCTGGCTGCAGCCCAGAGGACAACACGGTCACGGTCCATCACTGTTGACTGGAGGAGGAGGTGCTGATGGAAGCTTGAAAACAGTGAAGGGGAGAGAACTCAGCGTAGCTTGACACGTGTCACCGACAATGTCACGGTGTGGTGGCAGAGGCACCCAAAACTGCTCCAGGGGCAGGATCGCCCTTGTAACCAGTCACGTAAAATAAGCAGCAGGATGTGGCCTTGAAGGACACGAACTGCCGGGGCAAAAAACCTGAGCTGAGCTTGACCCCTGTGTCACAGCAATGACCACCGGCTGGCTCCTCAGGCTGCCCAACTGAAGTGATGCCCTGGGGGGGTCTGGTCAACAACTTGTACACTTACAAGGTTTATCATTTTTCATGACCAGCAATGAGAATAATTGTAAAGCTAAACCCAAAGAGAGAAGTTTGAGAAGATTTAGGAAAAGTCTGATAAAATTTTAACTGCAACAGTGAAAAAAAAAACTGGTTATGAAAAAAAAAAAGAGTTCACCTGCAAAAAAAGTTCAACTCAGAGGACAAAAAGCACAAACACAATCAAATGCATCGATCAGGACAAGTAATATATGTTTGTGTGACCTTTTGGGAGAGCGGCGAGCAAGAGGCCCCACTGTACAGAAAGCTGCGCAACCTGGCTGGAAACAGACAAAAAGTCACAACGGTGGGGATAAATCTTGTTACCGTCTCCACCCTCATCTCGGGGGGGGGGGTTCAAAGGCCATTTTGCAAATGGCTGTTTTTTTGGGGGGCTCACACTTCCATCTGACAAAATGCCGCAGCATCACCCAGTCAAAGTGGATGTTTTTAAAAATCGCGAAGAGGTAAAAATACATACAAATGGCACAAATCCCTTTAGACTACCGGAGACCCAAACCGCACGAACCTCTTGCAACCTCGACAGCCACCTCTCCTTACACCTCCATGGCCTCAGCACAATGCGATGTTAAAAGACTGGACAATGATTTACTGCACAACTGGAATGAGAAATGGAATGTTAAACGCAGATGCTGGTTTATTTAAAAAAATCCACAGAATGTTTCCATGCATTTAACCCTTTCCCTACAACTCCATACTATGCAAACATTAACCCCTCACCTTCACTTAAAAGTCCTTTTTGTGAAACGTGGATGTGAATGAAATGCACTTGTGACCGTTTCCCAAACAATCTCTCAGTGAGCTTCTCTTTGCGCAGCGTGGACATTTCCAGAAAATTATTTTCAACTTGGGGGGGGGGGGGCTCACAGATAACACATTTGGACAGTTTATTGTAGGTCATTACATTTTAGGCGTAGGTTGAAACTGATACCCCTCAGCTATGCTGCCGTTTTGCAATAATCTAAATATGGAACTTTCACTGTGGTGAAAAATGACAACAACAAGCACGACAAAAACAGCAGGGTTCAGTTTGGTCTGTTTCACGCCACCCCCCGGCGCCAGCGCTGCCATCACACGTCCATCTGAGAGTTGGGACATTCCTCACCTGCTCAGCAGGCACCTTCAACCCCCCGCCTCTTAAACAGCTCTACATTTTACCTCAATTTTTACCCTGCCACAAACAAGTGAGGTTTGCTGTCCCCCTCAAGGGTAAAACAGAAGACCCACTCAGGCCCCAGGTAACAGCAGCACCTTCTCCAACATGTCACATTGTTTTATATCTTAAGCCAGTGCTTCTCAACCTTTGTTTGCTGTGAACTGGAGAACATTACACTTTTTCCACACACTCACTTATTACCCAGTAACTATAACACAGTAAACACAACATGTTTACCATGTCTTGGCTAGTACAGGAATGTATGTGTTGGTAAGAGCAGGTGGCAGCAATAGGCCAACCTCCTTTTACACCCAAGACACAACACAGTGTATAATACCACATCAACATTTACGACTCCAGTTTCTAAAAATATTTATTTTTTCACAAGATTACACACTGCCCAGCTTTGCCGGCCTCGGTGGAAAAAATGGGGCTGAGAATTACCTGTTGGGTCAAATCTATACTTTATGATGAATGGAATTTTTCATTTAAAGTATTTTCAGGTGCTGTATTACAGTCACTGTTCCTTTTATGTGAGCAGATTTAAAAAAAAAAAAAAACTCGTCTGTTGAAGCCCACTCGTCGTGTGTGTGTGTGTGTGTGTGTGGGGGTCAAGACAGGGTATACACAAGTGAGTTACGATGAGATGATATTGTGTGGCTCTACATCTGTGAAGTGGAACGAAACTAACCTTACGAAGTCAAATCTCCTCCGATTCTGTAGCAGCCCTGAACTGAATATAATCATTTGTTATCCATTTCATCAATAAATGTGTTTAACATTCTATCACTCAAATAAATAAATAGTATAAATATTTTTACACTACCCTCTGAAATATTTAATTTAATGCAATTTATATACCTAAGAGGTTTCTTCAAGGCCCGGCAAAGCAACCTTCAGGGCTAAATGTTGGGAACCTCGGCTTTAAACAAACACCATACTGACAAACGGTGAGAAATTATTTTTCAGGAACTTACAAAAAAAAACAAAAAAAAAAACAAAAAAAAAAAAAACAAAGCTAAGCAGGTACCAAGCCCCACACAGGCAGCCGAAGCTGATGGACTATAGGCCTGTTTTCTATTTCACAATAAGCCACAGTGATCATCTTCCAATTTGCTAGAAAATTCTGGGCGGACTTATCTAACTGCAGGAGGAGAGAAACACAATTAGAAAATTACAGCACGATTTGATGTGCAGTGGCCGTGACCCGGCTTCAAAACTCTGCCTTTCCCCAGTATTTTCTAAAGTCTTTCTCTTCCAAAACTAAAGTTTGAAACCTTTTTGCTTTTAGTGAGCGAGTCATCTGCACCTTGGTGACAGAGACAAAGTGCTCGGTCATCAGAGGTGCCCACAAATCGACCAGAGCGACGCCGGTCTGGAGCTTTTACTACAGTACATCATTCCGCACTGATTATAGTCATTTTCTCCCACCGTGCAGCACCACCCCACTCGGTCCCCTCCGCTGCCACCGGGACCAGAACCGCCCTGTTCCTCTTCCATCTCCATCCCCTCAGCGTCCGCTCACCTCGCAGCACCCGGAACGTTCTGGCCAACCCGCGTTTCAGTTCATTCTGCCGGCTGAGTGCGGTCTTCACGTGTCACTCGTTTTCCCAGCATGCACTTCTCCCCGTCTGAAGGGAACAACTTCACCAACATCACTACCATTTGGGCCTCATCCCAAATCAGACTATCATCAAACTGATATTAGATAAACAGATAGATACTTGTGTGAGGATGTGAGGAAAACTGCACAGGCTACAGCACCATGGATATAAAAGAGCAGACAAAACTCACAATAAACGTCACACTTTAACAGCTGTGAAACAAGGTGCAAATAAGAAGTAGCACCAGCAGCTCTACGCCACTTGGTATAAGGGCCGTACCACTCTGACCACAGATAGAAAGTTTTATCGGTCACCTTCAATAAAGACACCACGTGTGGTTAGGAAAACAAACAGATGGATGTTAGAGCAGATCAAGCCGGAATTCACTGGAGAGTGAGATCACTACACTTTGGACTTGTCATCACAAGACTGGATGTCATCCAAAACAGAGAGATGCTTGGACATGTTGGAGGAGCCAGATGGACACAGTGGATACCTAACCCCCCCCCAACATTGAGGACACGACTGGAGGGCAGAAGGCTGAGGGGGGGAGGAGACCAGGTCAACATCCGCTCCACAGCGACCACAACTTCATAACCAGATTCTAACTTCTGGCGAATGAGAAGGATAATAAAGCGGAAGGTTGTATGTTCTACTCTACCCTGTTCAGCAGAGAACCTCCACGTGTCCCGTCCAGCCCGCACCGACCTGGACCACCCCCTCCCGCGGGGCCGGTCTCGCGCGTGGGCGTCAAACATGGAGTTTTACTGTGCAAACAGTTCAGTCAAAACGGCGAACGCGCTGCTCACACACCTTCGTATTTTACTTTCACTTTGGACCCTCGTCGATGTCTCTCTCTCTCTCTCTCTCTCACACACACACACACACACACTGCGCAGCACGGGAAGTACAGAGTCAAACAAAACGACCCGCTGCACGTTACTAAACACCAGACACCGTAAACCGAAAAGAAACAACTTCTCCCACCTCACACACACCTTCCGGGGTCCCCTGCAGCAGTTTGTCGCAGTTAAGGCCACTTCGTGCAACTGAACGCACACGGAGTCGCGCTCGGCCCCCTCAGGACCCCCCGGCTTCCCGCTGCTGTTTCTCTGTTTCCACTCAATATGAGCGCAACAAACTACTGTCGCTGCAAACGGCGCCCCACGTCTCGCCGTTTGTGCAACAATGTAGCACTTTTGCTGACGTCACCAGTGCGCGGGCGGGCGTAGAGCGGAGGGGGGGCGCGACGGCGATGGGTTCTCGGACCCGCGACCGGCTGGCTGTTGGGGAGGGGGGAGGGGGTCAGCCGTCACACACAGCAGACGTTTCCGTCAGACAGTGAAAGTGTGTGTTGCGTTTTGAAGCGCAGGTCGGGCTCGTGCTGCCGCGAAAGCTGAAAGAAACACAGAAACAACACAGGCGGCGGCACGTGAGCCGTCATTGTTCTTCCACTTCGCATTTAAAACCGTGCAAATGGAGGCGCGAGGAGCCATCGCGCGGATCGTTCTCCTTGGAGGATTTTCTAAAGGGGGACCAACGCCACCTAGTGGCCGCAGCGGTGTAACGGACCCGGAATTGCGGTTAAACTTGTCGAAACATTACCGCCGATCACGGGAGAATCGTTGAAAAGTGGTCTAATATCATAATTATAAGTTTGAAAAAATTAAAAACAAATTAAAATGAGCTACCCGCCTCTCCCCCTTTAAAGTGGCACAGGACTGCGACGCATGGCCAGACTTTGGAAACTTCCGAGAGGAGAGAAAAAAATGTGATCACAGAAATAAAGGAATTAACATCCCAGTTAATGTGTTACTTCCAGTTCAGCCTAGAGTTTTACACGATCATTTAGACAGCAGGGTGTTCTTACATCAGGGGATCAGTCATACTGGAGTGGGATTCAAACCAGTAACCTTCACATCCATTTTTGGAACTGATTCGCTGATGGAAGGATGAGTGGATGTGGCGTGCTGGTCCTGCACCCAAACGCCGCTGAAGTACGTATTAAAGTGAATTTCATATTAAATCAGTTACACTGATGGAGGCAAATCAAAGAAAAATATATTATTTATAACAAGTTTAAACCGGATACCAAAGAGTTTCAATTAACTGAGCATAAGGAGTTATTTATTAACTGGTTCCATAACAGTTCGGTATTGTTTATTCTGTGGATGCAGGATATGTCAGAGCAAATACAAATGTACTTCTCCGTTTAAAAATGGGGGTATTTTTAATTTATAAAAAGTTTATTACACGATAATAAGAAAAACAGACCCAGTTTAGCTCTGCGTGTTGTGTGCAGTACGACCAGCAGGGGGCGCTAAAGGCCGACATACCATCTATTCGACATGGTTTCACACAGTATCTTCCTGAATCGTTTGAAAGTTGTTTTCTGCCAAATGCACGTAACATGTATGGATTTTTACACGTATGAAGCAATCGGAGATTTATATATTATATGTAAGTTACAATTTAGGGTGAAGAAGAAGGGTGTGCAGTGATTTGCGGGGGGTCCTGTGATGTGTAGTTTATCCAGTACGGTCTCTGTTTCTGTTTGCCGTTTAATTCACTTCCATTTGGCAGAGATGCAGGTTTTCACAGGACTGTACTAAAGACCCCGAGAGAGCAGCACTGTCACCCAGGTGCTCTCTGCCTTGCTCTCGTGGGGGCCCTCCAGGTGTCAGTCCTGCACACCGCAGCCTGTGTGATGGTCCAGGTGACACAAAGGTCATGGATGTAGCGGGTCCTGGCAGTGTGTGTGGGGTGGGGAGGCTGCTGGGATAGTTTAACAATTTATTTATTTGACACTTTTCTCCAAAGCAGCTTACAGTGTTAAGCTACTAAGTGATTTACCCTTTTATACAGCTGTCAGTTCGGGGTAAGTACCCTGCTCGACAGTACAACTCTGCCCAGCCCACGGCAGGCATTTAGATGGTTATGACACTGTAAAAAAAAAAAAAAAAAAAAAAAAANTAGTATAGCATTAGGGCCACATAAATACATGAATCAGGCTTCAGTCTCAGACTGGTTTATGATTTTGTAAAAAAAAAAAAAAAAAAAACAAAACAAAAACTGTGGTCCATAAAGGGCTCCTGATCTATATGGGTCTCATTAATATTTATGCATAAATAGAAAACTAATAACATTCTAATTGTGCCAACTTGCAAGATTTTGCAATATACCACAGTAGACGCCGTCGCACACAATGGGAATTTTTATTACAGTTAATAAAATATAAATGGGATGTCATTATGTCTACACACACATACACACACACACACACACACACACACTCTACTACTACTTGCTCTCCACTATATATGTATGTGTATATATATAAAATCTTTTTCTTTCACTATTTATCCTCCACAAAATGTAAAAAAAATACAAATACCACTGAGATTGTAAGAAACTAGGAAAACGCTCAATATACATTTTAAGAAGGTCCTTTAGTATTGCTGAGAGTTCTGTCCGCTGTGTGTTTTTGTCGGTCGGCTTTATTGCCACTCGGTCTGTTGGAGTCCAGATTAGTTACACAGCAACTCAGCAACAATCCAGTGAACATGAACCATGTCAATGGCAATTCACACAAGAGAATCTACTTTACCGCGGTAGAGTGCTACAGTTGCCACCATCCGCAGTCTTTCTCACCACTCGTGCAGCTGAGGGCTGCGGCGTTTGAAGTCTCGTCTACTTGAAACGTATCTGCGGCTGCCCACGAAACGGGCTCCTGTGGGGGAAGAAAGGCTCCTGCGCTGCGTTTCAGTCGGATGGCTGCGGGTCGCAGCCGAAAACAAATTCCCGGCTTTTCTCAGGTCGGGCCGGGTTCGACGCCCTGAGAAAAGGAAAGCGTCCTGGCTGCGATTTGGTGCCATACGTTTATGTTAATTTAATCTAATGAGCTTAATTTTTGATTTCTACAACTTTTTTTGGCAGAGGGGAGAAAAGGTGACAAGGAGATGTTAGAATGAGGTTATTATGTGGAAACGAGTTCCTTTTTTTTGGAGGTTGGTTTGAAGCATTTTTTGCCTCCCCCCAAATAAACAGCAGATACCTCTTCTCCATAGCAGATATACACACGTTTATCCATCCATCCATCCATCCATCCATACAGCCATCTGTCCATCTATCAGTCCACCCACCCGCCCACCTGTCCACCTGTCCATCCATCCATCAATAAACCCAGTCATCCAACCACCCATTCACTCGTCCATCCATCAGTCCACCCACCCGCCCACCTGTCCACCTGTCCATCCATCCATCAATCCACCCAGTCATCCAACCACCCATTCACTCGTCCATCCATCAGTCCACCCACCCACCCACCTGTCCACCTGTCCATCCACTCGTCCATCCATCCATCCATTCATCCATCCACCCATCATCAGTCACCATGTGCCCAATGCAGGGTCACAGTGGTCTACAGTCTATCCTGGAAGTACAGAACACGAGGCATCCCGAACTGGACCCCAGTCCATAATGGCAAAAATGGCAACAATTATAAATACAGTGTATTTGACTCAATAAAGCGAATTCTCCAACGGCAAGAAGGTTCTCGGCACGTAGAAGTACAGACAAAGCCGGAAGTCCTCTGTGCGATACCGTCAGTGCTGAGCAATGTCTTTCTCTTAACCACGCTCCCTTATCTTGCGCCCACCTTGGCCGCTGAGCTCAGGCCCACGCGGCGCGCACACGAGTTCATGGAAACGTGCCGTACGACGAGCCATTTACTATGTATACGGCGTCAATAAGAGACATAAATTAACTCTTACCGTGAAGCGGAGAACTATAAAACAGCGCCGCGCTGAGCAGCCATCTATCTCACTTTAAGCGGTGAGCCCCGCGCGACATAAACCGTACAGTAAAGCAAGTTTATCACCTCGTCACTGGAACTGTTGAAAGTTACGACCGGGCACTTGCATTTAAATCTATTCCAATGTATTTAATTAAAAATGGAGGCTGTAAATGAATCCACGGGAGCGTGAGCCGGCGCCGCCGCACGGTTCTTCTTCAGAGTCACCGCGTCGTAATGAGCTTCGGCGAGAAGCGCGGTTGTCAGTAAAACATTAGGCCGACTCTTCAAGGTCTTCCCAGCAGTCTTACCATTTATTAACCCGACTAACCGGGTTAACCCACATGTACCTGCGTTGAGCTATTTTCAATGGTTTACCCGTTTATGTAGCTGGGTTGTTTTACCGGCGCCAGCTGAGGGTAGGTGTCTTTCTCACGGGTGCGACAGCAGGTGGTGGGATTCAAAACGGTCTCCCTCAAGTGCAGGGTGGCGGGTGTAACCACTGCGCCGCCTGCTGTCCCGATCCTAACCTAGTATTATCCTGGATTTGTTTGACAGAGTGGCAGCCTCAGGGTGATTTACGCCGTCGACTGTGTGGCGTGTCTGTGGGCTGGAACCGCAGCACCACCCGCCCCCTGTTTCTATCAGAGATAAAGCCGAACTTATCCGAGTCCGTCGCCCCCTGTAGTGCTGGCAACAGTTTAATGGTTTCCCTAGCGATGGGGGTCCGGAGTTTGGAATCGAACGACCAGCCTCGTCGCATCGGGCCTTCGCCACACCCTCAGACTCGTTCGTGCCCTTTTGTCGATGTTGTCATTTAACCGCCTGGTTTTTCTTCTTCTGAGGGTTCGGTTGGTCACAAAGGGCTGAAAGCAAAGCGTGTCATAATTTGTCTTTTTTTTTTCCCTCGTTCCTGAGAGAATGTCCAAGCTGCAGACTTGACCAAGGACAGCGGAAGGCCTTCAGGCTGCAAACTCAGCCAGGTGGAACCGGGGACTTTCATACCCCCCAGTGTTGCGAAGGTCAAACAGATGAGCACAACAGGATGTGGTTTTGGACCTTCTCGCTTCCTATGTCGTTCGTGTCAGACACGTCACGGGGTCCAGTTCTTCATACTGGTTGCTTTTTTCTGTTCCTCTAGTCATGGTTATGTTCTAGATCTGACTCATCTTACTGTGGATCCTTTCAGCTTCCAAACCCAGTCGGATGTCTACTCATTCAGCAAAGAGCAGCAGATCCGCACCACGCCTGGCCTGTGGCCTGCCCTGGGGGGCAAATGGGAAGCTTCCACTGGGGGTAGTGAGACGTGGGGCAGCGCATAAGCAGCTCAGCGACCAGAGAAGCAGTTTCTTTTTTCTCCTCTTCCACCGGATCATACCTGTGCACTCAATCCAAACGGGTATCAGTACTATACCCCGCTGTACTTTTTCCTGGCAGGGAAACCAGATCGACCCCTGACAAAGTTATACGTGGCGTTATATTCGGATTTGCGGCCAGTCGGAGAAGAAATTCACGAACGGCGACGACGCAGCGCGAGACGACTCGCTCCACCTTTGAAGGCGGCTTTGCCAGGCCCGACTTTCTCCCCCACCGTTCCTCCCAGAAAACCAACCGCTGCCTCGGCGACATCGCGTCGAATTGTTTGGGGAATTATTTTAAATGCAGGCACAACCCGAGAGAAAACCTCATTTCGGCCGCATGGGGTATTTATTACTCCTCACCGCCATCGCTGCCTATAATTAACCAGATATAAATAGAGGTCCATTTAAGGCCCAAATGGCCATTCTTTCCCACAATGGCCACCGCTGGCCAGCGGGGAATCCTAGCGGCATAAAAATGGCCTGAAACAAAAGACGTGTTCCGGGGGCGGACTTTGTTATCAGCCGTGCAAATGCTGTCACTGCGACACAAACAGTCACATTATTAGGAACCTCCGAATGGCTAAAACATGGTGGGGGGTCACATGAAAAGGAATCAAACTGTCCTTAGACCCATTTTTTTATTATTTGCATTGCGGCGCACATAATTGTTAATTATGTCAACAATGTTTCCGTAAAATTGTTATCGCTGGAAAGATTTGATCAGGCTTCTTACCAGTGCGGGGTGGCTTTTTTTTTTTTTTTTTAAAACGAATTAATTAGTCGATTGTTGTAATTACTGTTTAAATGGTTGTTAATGAGCCCAAAGGCAAGTGGGTCGTACTCATCCAAATTACACACGCGGGGCACCACGCCAAAGAGGGCCACACGGAACCGGGGGGACGCGGGGCCTCCTCCGGAGAAGGAAATAACACGGCGGCATCCGAACCGTTCGGCGACTTTAGAAACTCGCCGCGTCGGAGGAACAAGCTTTTCAACCCGCCGCCGCCGCCGCCGCTGCTGCGGGGGGTGGGGTGGGGTGGGGTGGGGTGCGGTGGGGTGGGGTGGGGGGATGAAGATGAACCAATAAAACGGTTTTGCTGGCAATGCGGTGCCAGCGTGAAATGTTTCTGCAGGAGCTGTTTGCACAGAGCGCCGCGAAGAACAAAAGAGGAATTAGATGCTGTCTGATTAATCTAATTGAGGAGGCTGGTGAAGGAACCGATGCGAGAAGGAACCCACCTGGTTAATATTCTCCCAAGGTGAACGTGCAGGCAGGTCTGTTCCCCCCTCCGTCGGCTCTGTGTGGAAATGCACCCCACCCAGCCTGTCCGGGGGGTCGTCGCCGGGCTCCGTCTTTACAAGCTGTGATGGGTCTGCTGTGGCCGTAATAATAATAGACGTAATAGAGGGGCAGCAGGTGGCTAGAAGTGTTGCTCTGCAACTGCAGAAACCAGGTTCACATCCCTGCTGCTGCCGGGGTACCCAGGGTACTTAAACTCAACTGATTCAGCGAAAATCAGCCAGGTGTAAATCAGTTTAAGTCCCTTTTTGCATCAAAAAAGCTGTAAATAATGATTTATATATTAAGCTACATATAATGATTTACCTGTTTACACAGGGTGGATTTTTTCTGTATGAATGTGGAGTTCAGGTCCAAGCCCTTCAAGTCCAGTGGTTTTGTATGTAACCACTATGCCACCTGCTGCCCCTTGTTCGAGTGAATAAATAATAATAATAATACCCTGTTTTTTTTGTCCTTATTTGTCCTTCATTCGCAATATGCCACTGAGGTAGGTGTGTTCTCCAAGATGTCGTGCGGAGGAACCACCCCCATCCTTCTCAAAAATTTCATACAAAGTAAATTATTACATTTTTCACCCGCCTGCTTCAGCTTTGGATCCTCACTCTCGTGCCAAAGGGGACCTTTACGATGGAGGGTGGGAGCAGGTGCTGAATGTTTGCTGGCCGTCTTCGGCATCAGCTTAAGGAAAAACAGCCGTACTTCTTGTTTCCGGCAATTTTCGTGTTTGTCCGTGCGTGTTTTACAGGTAGCTGCTGGGGCGCTAGCTGCAGAGCGTTCTCCATGGCGACTGCCTCTCATTTCAGGGGCCGCATTTACGCCACCGCAGTGATGCCCGTGTCAAAGTTTCGCCGAGCAAACGCCGCCCTGTCGCCACAAACGCACCTGTATTTCCCAGCGTCTTCCCAGAGCTGACTGAGCTTCATACTCGTTCAGGACACGGGGGGGGGGGGGGGGGGG
>UFQX01001101.1:10523-49967 GCA_900497675.1 Arapaima gigas
CCTTTTTTGGACCCCCCCCCCCCCCCGGTTTTGCTCTCGGAGCAGCCTGACTTCTCCATGGCGTGGATTCAACAAGGTGCTGGAAACAGTCCTTAGATTCGGGTCCAGGTCGACATGACCGCATCGAAGAATTGCTGCACGCCTGTCAGCCGCTCCTTCGTGCTGCCGGTCTGCCGCATCCCAAGGGTGCTGTTGGATTCAGATCTGCTCACCAGGGGAGATATCGAAGCACTGAACCCGTCTTGACGTCCACGGAACCAGGGTGGGACGACTTGTGCTTTGTGACACGGCTAGAAGTAGCCGTTGGAAGACGGGTAAATTCTCAACTCGAGGTTGGATGTGTCGTGCTCAGAGATGCTTTTCTGCCCACCGCTGTTATAAAGGGTGGATATTTGAGTTCCCGCAGTCGTCCTGTCAGCTCGCAGAGCTCTGTCTGGCTCTTCTCCCTCACCGCCGCATCTTTGTTGTTTTTCGCTCCGTTTTCACCATTTTCTACTCTGGAGGCGTGAAAATGGCAGAACAGCAGCGGTTTCTGAAATGCCGAACCGCCCCGTCCGACACCGACCACGACACCCGTCGCCTGGTGTCACTTAGGTCACCTTTCCCCCAGTCTGAACCTCGGCGTCAACCTTCTCTGAAGCGTATATCATTTCTAAAAAGAAAATTCTGCACTTTATGATGACTGAGCAGTTGGTCTGTCCTTGTGCTCCACCTTGAAAAACAACAGATGTTTCACGCCAGCGTTACTTGATGGAAAAAAGAACATTCGCAAAGTTTATCCTGCTCTGTTTAGTTGGTAAAACAGTTTTATAAATATTTTGGAGACGTCTAGCCAAATTACATTTTCCATTCTACGCCAAACATGTTACTCGACTCCTGCCAACATCAGCAGCCCGTCGTAGTTAAGAAATACGTTAAAGGTTTTTAAAAGTGCGCTTTAAGCAGTGCATCGTGAACAGCCTTGTCACCAGTAGAAAGATGCCTCAAAATGAGTATTATGTTTGCCAACTTCCTTGCTGTTAACAGGTGAAAAATGCATTAATTCAAACCGATGAAGTGTCTTCACAGGCAGAGAGTGAAAAGCGATCAGGCCGTCAGACACCAGTTTTGTTCCGTCACCCGAACGGCGAAAACGCCGATTGTCCACACGTTGCCTATTTGCGACGCTATCGCCGCTCCTGGCTTCACCTCAGCGCTCTGCCTTCAGGGGACTCAGGTGCAGGACCTGAGGTTTACGAGCGAAGTCTCGCTCTGTTCCTACAGGTGGACAGTTTCCTCCCCGCCGACCGGGTGAGTCGCGGCTCTCTGGCCTGTTGAGCAGTTTCTCGACAGCCTGTGCAGGTGTCGGGGTCCAGACCACAGCGCGGGTTCTTGTTGGGAACGGGAACGTACGCGCTATAAACGTTCCTGTGCTATAAGACGAGCTGTGTTCGCTTGAAACGTCAGCGTTCGGCCGAGCGGATTCCACCAATACGAGACGACAACGTTCTTTTGTCATGCCTTTTTATTTTTAGTGTTATGCCACTTTAGAAGTATAAATATCTGTTTAATATACATCTATGACATCCATAGAGCTTCCATGGGCAAAAATGCGGACACATCTTTATTGCACAGATCCTAAAGACAATCCTCGATAAGTAGTTTATTCTAATACTAGTTCACAAAAAAAAAACAGAACAAAAACAAACAGAACCATACAGAACGAGACAAACGGCTTCACACGAGGACGACTCGATCGTACAGGGACAGCGAGGCGGCGTGACGCAGCGCGTTTGGCACATCAACAACACACTGAGTCAAATACACGTCCCCGAAGCGTCCGTAAACACGACTTCAAACGCGCAGCTCGTCCGGCCAGCGTTTGCCCGACTTCCCCTTCGCTCGCAACCTTGTTTTATTCACGGTGCCGATAATCTGCACGACAAAGACGCGACGGAGCCCGTGTCGTTCCGCTTTCGTCGCCGCTCGCTTTGGACAACAGACCGCAAAACGGGACACGGCATCTACTTGTTTCTTCGCTGAAACGCTACAACCGGTGCGTCGTTTGAAAGTGCGCAGTCAGCGAAACGCCCCTGCGTTCCCAACGTTTCCTTTTCTCCGAGTTGCACAGAAAACGCGTCCGACTACGACAAGCCGCTCAGCGCGCCGTGCGAGTCCCTCCCTCTCGCTGCCCGGCTAACACGACGGTGGACAAGTGTTCTTTTAAGCCTCTCTGACGCCTTGCGGGCAAATCCGGTGATGAACGCGTGTTTGAACAGGAGCATCAGCTGATGCCGCCGGTCAGGAAAGGCGGGAAAGACGGCAGCGGCGGCGCGCGAGACGCTCCCAACAGGCCCGAGGAGAAAGTCTGTCCGGAAAGAGACCTGAAACGGAGCCGCAAACACGCTGTGAATGAATCGCCCGACGGAGGATCTGGCGGCAAGAGGCGTCAGTGTGGAAAATAAACCGTTCACATACTTTCATTCACAACTGGAATATGTACATCACAAAAGTACAAGCGAACAGCCATCAAGAAACGTTGTACAGAGTGCATGCATGACCCCCTCTACAGTCCACTAACACGTCGCTCGCCAGGTGGACCAAGCGAGTTCGCGTCTGTCACAAAAACTGCGCTTTTCAGAAAGTTCTGTTTCGAGTCCTGTAACTGCTGCCTCGAATCATCTGCTCTCCCCCAAGTCTGATTGTCTGTCATTCACCAAAACCTCACGCTTTGGTTTTGCGCGTCCCAACCAACGCAGGTTTCCGACAGAACTTCTCCTCCCCGACACCCCGTATCGTTTCGGATTTTCCCTCCAACCTTCCCGCTTTTCTTCCGCTGCGCTGCAGTTTATGCCACGTTTAGCCGGGGTCACGCCAAAGACACGGCGGCATCGTCCTCATCGGGCCGCCCTACAGCCCGGAGGCGCGTCTGCTGAGCCCCGCTCGGTTCGGAGCGGAAAGGCCCGCAGGGCGCCCTGAGCTCGGGGGGGGGGGAGCGGCGGGACGTCGCTCGCGATGCCGCCACGTGCCGTCGTGGCCTTAGCTTATTTGACGAGAGGTGAGAAGCAAACAGAAATGATTCCAAACTAATTACAGACCTTGAGATATACAAACATATAACCTAGCAAAATATATACATATATAACAAACACTCACGTTTGAATTAAGCCCATTTATCCCCTTTTTACAGTTAGTTTTGTCGTATTTACAGGTTTTGCATAAAAATTAAACTTTTAGAAATGTAAAGAGATGTATGTGAAAGGAATGTGAACGTTACCCAGACCTGCTAAAAACAGCAGATGTAATTCCCACGAACGCGTAAGGCCCCTTCCACTAGATATGACTCCATGAAACTTCAGAACCATAAGATGATTCTATATTGAATAGTTCTAGGTGAGAAGCACAGTACTCAGTGCAGGCCTTCTGTGCACCACTACCCAAAACGACAATTGCGCACTTCGCTTTCTTTGAAAATAATTCTAATCAAAACAAGAAGAAAAAAAAATTTTGGTGATGTTTTCCTTCTGCTATTTGCATGATGAATCCTTGGCACTTTATCGGCGTGGACGAGACACTGTCTGTAAAGGCTGAACGACAGCTGGAGGGCCCTGGTTCACGTGCAGGAGAAGAAATGAACAGTATTGCCTTTTCCTACGGGGGCTGCATGTGGAGACCCGTCAGCGGCGGGGGTCCCGGGTACCAGCTGAAAGGAAGCCGATACGGGTCTCTAAAGCGCCCCCCCAGCGCAGCAACCGCGCACACCGCCGCTCTGAAGGAATGCCGCGGCGCCTCGCTCTATAAACGCCAACTTCACTTTCTTTGCCCCCCCGGAAAGTTCTGAAATGATCGCAGAGCAAGAAATATCAACAGTAAAACATTTGGTGAACAATTCATATGAGCAGCAAATCAGGATTATCTACATTCAGTCTTACATCGATACTCTTTTGTCTGTTTTCAGTGCAAATCCCCTCAGCGACATCAACATAACGAAACCTGTCTCACACGCCCGTCACACGCTGTTCAAATACTGCAGTAACAGCTTCGCCGGTTCTCAAAATTGAAGGCATGTGAAAAGAAACCCCCCCCAACCAAATTAAAAAGACGCTGCGCAGCGAACCAGACGCGTTTGCCCCGTTTTCCTCCGGCACGAGGTGGCCGAGACCCTCGCCGCCCTCCGCCGTCTCCTACCACTTTTTGTGGGGGAGGCCGCGCGCGGGTTCCTTGCCCGTCTTGGGCCGGGCAGGATCCTTTTCCGACACGGTGCCGTCGCCCGCCGTCTTGGCCGCGTCTTTCCGTGCGCATTTTGTCGCCGCGGTTTGATCGCCGCCTTTCTCCTTCCTCCTGCTGTCCGCCGACTCGTGTCGGGAAGGAGCGGGCCGAGCGTCCGACGCGGCGCCGAGTCCGACGACGTCCCTGGTTTGGCTCTTCGGCTCCGCCCTGGCGCCCAGAGCGCTGTGCCTCACCTGCTCGTCCTTGGAGGACGGCGCCGTCCTCTGGTCTGCTGCGCTTGTGCTCACCTTGTGGTTTTGTGCTTCTTTTCTTATCTCCGCCGGCACAGGCAACACGGGGGGAGAAGCACTCGGAGGAGGGGTCGCCTGGGCGCCGCTGTGTTTCGGAGCCGGCGGCTTGCCGGAGCTGGCAGCCGTTTGCTCCCTCTGCTTCACGTTCACAGCTTGCCGGAGCAACTGGTTCGCTTGCAGCTCAGGGCTCTTCTCCTCTGCTTTTCCACTTGACGAAGAAGCGAGGAGGACTTCCACTCTTGGCTTAACCTTGGCGGACATCTGGGAATTGAGGGGGGCTTGTTTTTCAGCGACACACTGCGACTGCTTTGCTGTCTGTAGAGGAGCCGACATCTCCGTTTTGAAGTCGTCCGTCTTCTTCGGGTTCCAGCTTTCGGTGTCCGATTTACCGGTCTTACCGGCTGTCTGTTTGATCTGAATCCTCTCCACCAGCCTGTGCTTTGGAAGCTCCTGCTCGCTGGCCGCAACCTTACTGGCACTGCTCACCGCTTTCGGCGTAACGGGGGCAACGCTGAGCTTCGACGAGCTGCTCGCGGTCCCCAAACCGCCAGCGGCAAAAGCGTCCCTCTTCTGATCACACCCCTGTGCTGCATCAGCCTTTGCATCCGCGTCGTCCTTTGATTTATTGCATTTTGTCTCGACTTTCAAGATGGCCTCCCTGGATTCCTGCATCATCTTGTGTCCAGCGGCCTGGGAGGTTTTCGTCTCTTTCCCCGCAGGCGGGCGTGCAAGGCTGACGCCCTCCTTCGAGACGGGAGGTCCTGTCTGGGGTTTATCTGAAGTCGGGGCTTTGAGAGTAGCGAGCTGTTCACGTGGGACCAGAGCTTCGGCTCGACGGGCTTCCGTTGAATCTACAGCTGAAGTCGAGGAGGTCCTTTGCGCCGCATTAGCTTTGGCCAGGCTGCTCGGTTTCTGTTGAGGTTGTTCGGACGACGGACCTGCAGTCGCTTGTTTCGCACCGCCGGTTAGTGGGGAAGGAGAAGCCGGCGGGGGGCTCTGGGTTGCGGGCAATTTGTCCTTTTCAGCGCACCTCAGACTCTGGCCTGAACCCGGCTTGGAGTCGTTGCTTCGCTTGACAGCCTCCGAATGCTGTTCTGCTGTGGGTCTGTTTACTGGGGGAATCTCTGGTTTGACCTTTTTGGGACTTTCTGGCTTGGAGCTTTTAGGTGCAGATGATTTTTGTGAAGATTGATTGTTGCCCTCAGGCTTGGAAGGCTTCTCCAGCTCATCCTCTTGATCTTCATTGCTGGACTCTCTAATTGAAGGGCTTCTCCCACATGAAGGATGTGCACTTGAGCGAGTAGTTCTCAGATCATGTACCATAGCTGAACTCGCTTTCACAGAGGACTTGACAGTGACATCAGAAGCCTCCATTGTCACGGCGCTCCTCACCACGTCAGAGCGATCGACTCTCTTCTGGGATTGGTCGTTCGTGCCGCTGCATTTTGCAACCGTGTGCCCGACGCTGTCCTTCGCAGAGGCAGACTCTTCTTTGATGGTGTTTTTGCAACCTAGTAACACCGAGGGTCCCTGGCTCGTGGAGGCCGTGGTGTTCCTCTGCCTCTCTGTGGTTTTCTGTTGCTGAAGCGAAGACTGTTTCTCCCCATGACCCTGCTGTCGCTCCAGCGCTCCCGAGGTCACACCGCTTTGACTCTCAGCCATCTTGGAAATACAGGTATCCGTCTTGGACGCCCTGGGTCCGGAGAGCATGCCGATGTCCAGAGTGCCCTCCAGCGGTTTGAGGGAAGAGACGTGCCGGCTTTCCAGTTTGTACTCGGAGGAGGTCTTCCGAATGGGCCCTTCAGCAGATGATATCATCTGGAGCTTTTCCACAGCACTCTCACCCCTGCCACTGATGAGTTTAGGGGCCAGCGCTTCGGTGTTAATAACTGCCATGCTGTTCAGACCGCTCACTGGACTCTTTGCGTGATCCAGGACCACACTGGAGTCCAGCTGCAGGCTTTTGGACCTCGTGGCGCCGAGGTGGAGACCTTCGTGGATGGCAGGGGAGATTCTACACATGCAGTCCTCCCTCTCTTCAAATGACTGCCTCTTCCTGGCAAACTCCATGTTGGGGGCCTTAAAATCCAGCCTCTCGGGTTTTCCCGCCTCTTTGATTTGCCTCGACAGCGACCTCTCTGCCTTCTGAGAGTTCCAGTCCTGGGGGTTTGAGGAGGACGGAGACCGGACGCCGTCGTTGACGATGGACACGGAGTCGCCACCTTTAACTGTTGGCTCTGCGACGCCGTCACTCGCCCGCGTGCTCAACTTCTTGTACAGTGTGTCTTTCAGGGTGGCATTCGGCGGCTTGCCATCTGCTGGAGGCGCCTCAGGGCTCCCCTGGGGTCTGGCGTACATCATCTCAGGCTCCTGCAGGGCATCTTGCTTCTGCAGGGACTCCCGTCTTTCCGTCCAGTCTTGTCTCATCACCACAACCTTGGCCTTCAACTTCTCTTTGTCCAGCTCGTCGACCGATTCTTGGCGGCCCACCTTGCGCGCGACGGGACGCTTGAGGCACCCCTGCTCAGCGGGTCGCACCCGAGTCACGGTGGGGGTCTCCGAAGACGTCTCCTCCACGCTCTGCAAGGTGCTGTCCTTGGAGACGGGCTCTCCTTGCGCTTCCTCCTGAGTCACTTCCAGGCTGTGCTTGCGGGTACACAGGTGTTTTTTGTCCCCGGTGTAGGATGGCGAGAGCTTCTCCTCTGACTGGACCCGTTTGAGAAGAGGCGAACGTGGCGGTTCGGCGCTTTTGGGCCGCACCATGTGGCGGACGATGGTCGGCGGGGAGTGCATTTTGGCGGGAAACGCCTGGGTGGTTTTGGAGCTGCCCACGGTGTGACTGAGGAGCGGGGAAGGGGAGCGCTGGGGCGAAGTGGGCTGCGGGGTTGGGGAGGGGGTGCGGGCCAGGGGGGACAGCGGGATGCTGCCCGCCGATTTGCGCCGCCCCTGACGCAGCCTCTGCCCCGTTAGCTTGGGACCGAGGCCGTGCAGGGTGCTGGGGCGGATGTGGCCCGAACCTGCCGGAGAATCTGGGGCGCTGGAGCTGGGGGAGCTGCTCTGGGAAGAGGTTCCACCTGAATATGAACGAGAAGAAGATTTAAAGAACGTTCTTGACCTGTATCTCCTCCCCCCGTTCTCAATCCTAACGATCTGCTCTAAAACACTGCAGCAGGTTAAACGTTCAATTTTCCGCTTTAAATTTTATACGTTTTTATGAACTCCACTGCCAAGTGGCTGCTTATAAATTTTACCATAAGCACTTTAATAAAATAATAAAGACCTTTTGATATAGTGGTCACTGTTTGCATGTCAGGAAGGAAGGACTCGTGCGGCCAAGTGAGCACCTGACTGGTTGAAGTCCGGCGTGGAGCGGAACGCCGCCGTCGGGGACCGGGGGGACAGGCTGTGTGTAGGGGAGCCTGGGAGACTCTCCCCAGAGGACAGGGAGCGGTTGAGGGAGGAGAAGCTCCTGCTGGTGTGAAGCAGTGGCGAGGGCTGCATGGCGAAACGGCGGAACAGAGAGCGCCGCCTGTGGCCAGGAGAGGAGAGGCAGTCAGCGGTGCAAGTTTTCCCCCCATCAGAGACTTGGTGATGCCGCGTCAGCAACTATTGAACCGTCACTGGTTTCAGTCTTTAACGCAGGCAAGAAAAGAGCAAGTTGTATGATTCAAATCTTGTGGCGCAAAACAAGACCACCATTACGTCTCGGTGTGTCGAGTAGAGGGATCTGACAAAGTACGTCAGAATCGCCATTTTCACGGGCAAATGTCTTACACTTAATGCAGTTTGGATTTTCAAAAGGGAAGAGGTTCCGCCTGAATATGAACGAGAAGACGATTTAAGGAACATTGTTGACTTGTACCCCCCCCTCCATTCTCAATCCCCATTATTTTCGAAAGTGAAACCTGCATGGATTTTCTGTAGGTCTTCAAGAGCCTCTGTGTGTCACATTTCCAGATGCTGAATTAAGTCAGTCTGTTGTATTCACAGAATCCCAGACGGCAACAACTGCGCAAAAGCGTCTGCTACCCGCCGTTTCTCACTTCCGCTCCACAGAACACAATAAAATCATTTTTTTGTACCTTTCCTGTGTCTTTTCTTTCTTTGGCTTCTTTGTTCGTCGCACCATCTTACTTCTGTAGCTGTTCCTTCTGGCTGGACCGGTTTTAATGGTCGTGTTCTCAAACGGCGTTGTGGAAATGGCCACCTTGTTCCCACTCTGAAATCAGAAACATCACTTAATTGCCAAACCCGTTCTTACTGTTCGAAGCGGCATCCCAGGTGTAACAGCCGCATTAAAAACAATTGAAACTGCCTTGGTTGTACTGACAGCTACAACACCGGTTCAGTGTTCACCGCCAAAGGAGAATAACCGCGACAAGTAAAGGTCGACGCGTCTTACTGTACGATGAGAATTGTTCCCGGTAAATCAAATGGAAACGGTCAATTTCATTTGAGGTGTAGCTGATACACTTACCTGAGGGAAAAGCCAAAGGTGCGGGAATGAAGCCTGTTACACTGCGGCTCACAGGCCGAATTCTGCCTTTTTCCAACACTGTCATTTAGTTCGTGTTAGAAACGTGACCCACGTATCTTTGCTCTTTAATAAGCTGCTTTTGAATAACCCATATAAAATAAATAACTATTATTTCACTTTGTTTCCAGTAGCTGTGTGTGGAACCCAGGGCCACGCTGGTGATTATTAGCAAAATATCTGATAAAAGTTGTATCTTTTAACACTTTCTTAAAACTATTTTAGATCTTACTGTTACAGATGATTAATAATGACGAGATCTGAGAAAAATGTGGACACGCAGCGGCCTGCAACCCTCACGCAGCCCTCAACACTCCAGCTTCCTCTTCCCACACGGTGTTTGCATGTCTCAGGTGAGCTGACGCTCACATTTTTTTTTTTTGCTCTCAAGTCCAAATTCACATGAAAGGAGTGTCTTACACTTTTCCACATTATACACAGTCTAATCTCAGCACCCATCGTCTCGCCGCACGATCCTCCCGCTGTGCCGCTTCCCCCAAAAAGCCGCCAGCCTCACCTCCGGAACGTTCTACTCCCCTGTGCCTGTTTGCTACGTTCTGTCTATCGTTTTTCAGCAAAATCTCGGCCAAACAAAAGCCGTTTCGTCTGTTTTCACTGTATATCTGCACTTATGCAGGATGCTCCGCCATCACATTTGTAAAAAGCACAATTTACCCCTTGCGGATTCACCCAGCCTCCTTGTCCAAGTCCTCCCCGACTCCCACCTGTTACCTGCTGTCACAGAGATACATCTGAAGGTGGAAATACTGTGGGACGTCGGGACCCGCGTCCTAAGTCGTGTACAGCACCACCGTTACACCACGAGTGCATGTGCGTCTTGCATCGTTCTCACACCTTTAGCAGAAGCTCCACTACTTCGGTGTGCACCAGCCCGTGGACGGACTCTCCGTTGACGTGAGTGATGAGGTCGCCAGCTTTCAATCCAGCCATGTGAGCAGGACCGCGTTCCTCCACGTTCTGCACCAGAAGGAGAGAGACGGAATAAGACACAGACAGAACAGCCAGTCACTGAAGGCAGCCTGATCATCACCATCGTCGTCGTCATCGGGAAGCCTACGTGGTGAAAGGAGCCTGCTGATGTGCTCAGAGAAAGGAAGCGACAGGAAGGAGGAGGAGGATTAAGGCCAGGGAGGTTCTCGCCAATTTTGTTTCCTTTTTCATGGTTTCTCTTTGTCCCTTTTGCTCATTCTTGCCTGATTTCATCTGACACCATTTTGGTTTTGTTAGTGAAGCTTTCCTCTCACTGTCCTCTACCTGTGTCCTGCCCAAGGAAGCACTTCTGCCCCTCGACCAGCCTCAGCACATACAATTCAAAGACCTGATGCTCCTGAGCTACCAGAAGCTACGCTCACAGCGGAACCAGCCTCCTCACCCAGACCATGTGGTAGACAGTGTAGAGGTCACTGTCACAGGCGTAAACACGGATGGCCCTCAGCGTGAAGCCAAACTTCTTCCCAGAGCTGTGGATAATGATGGGCTGCTGGGGGCTGCCAGCACACAGGGATGAGTCCCTGCTTGGAGAGGAGTCCCTGGAGGAGGGGTCCGAGGACAGAGAGTAGGGAGACAGGGGACTGCACAGGGGTGACGACCCGACCACATCTGGAACAGAACACAAATGAGAGGGGCTTTCAGACTCATGTTTGTTTGAAAAAGCGTGTGCAAAGACTAGTTTATGGCAAAGTCTACGCGTTCTGAAGATGCAGTTTGTACTGCTGGAACAAGTATGAACAGGTATTGCTGAAAATTACCTTCACATTCAGGAGATGGATGGATATCTTTTTTTTTTTTTTTTTTAAACAAAAGCCCCAAGGAAACATCGATATATTTTATGCTTGTTGAAATATTTCAATGTCAAACTGTTCACTGGGTGCAGTTTGCCATGCGTTTAATCTGAACAAGCTCCTATATAAAATAAATCCACACACACCTCACCTAACCCCAACCTCACTGTCATTTCACACCAGTTGACACTTCGGGCCGAACGAAATCCTTCAAACTGTCCCAGCCAAAGCACAAGATTGAAAGATTTTACAGCAGTTCTTTTCTCCTTTCACCTTCAGCCCGCAGCTCATCTAGGACTATGATTAAGCTGGAAGGGAAGGGACAACCATTCAAGTTCTGCCGCCTTTCACTTTGCTACCTAGGTGTGGTTTGGGATTCCTGCAAATGTAAACCAAAAACAGTCAGATGGATGGATAGATGAGCAGATCCCAGGCCTGCTCACCTCCTGGAATCATGAGGGAGAGGGCGCTAGCAGACACAGATTTGGGCACTTTGCTGGCAGCTTTTGGCTTCTCCACACCATCTGAAGCAGGGTTTCCCGCGCGGGCACTCAGGTCGCCTGCCGTCTTCGAAGCGTTATCCGGACTCTCCACTCCTTCTCCTCGAGAGTGGAGCTGATCCAGGTGCTCAGAGAAGCTTCCTACAAACGGGGAAAGCACATAAATCGACATAGAAGTTTAGAGGCTCCTACTATCACCCTGGGACATGCAAGCCAGAAAAAGAGGCGCGTTAAAATTTGGAAAGTTCAAATGGGTTTATCATTCTAACAGATCGTCGCCCGAGGTACCGGAAAGCGTGGAGCCGCTCAGAGTGCTGCCGGGGGTGGTGGCATCTGGCTCGTCCGCAGGCAGCTCCCCGATGGTAAAGGCCACTTTGCCGGATTCCACACGAGCCTGAGGTTGTCGATTCTCCTCAGCTTCTGCCGATATGGCAAACTTGGGCAGCAGGCCAGAGCGCTGACTGAGGCTGGGGTTCTGCGCCTCCGACGAGTGGGACAGCGAGGGCCTGGATGCAGGAGGACAGTGGACATTAGACAGTGTCAAACTTGGGGACAGGAACGTTTGAGAGATTCGCGACTGGCGCCGAGAGGACGGCCACAGGTGCGCGACTCACATCTCCGTGAACTCGGGAGTCCAGCTAAGGGAGTCTATGTTCAGGGGGCTCCCGTTTTTGGCCTTCTCCTCCTGCTCACCCTTCTCCTCCAGCTGTCCACGGGACAGGTCCAGGCTGCTGTACACCTGTCGGGCCACATTACCGCGCTTAGGAACAAGAGTCTCCGTAGCACCTCTGCCACCTCGGTCTATCCAGGATGGTCCCTTCAGCGAATTACTGTCTGTATTATAACCCACACAGCAGTAGGAACATGTGCCAGAGCATTAACTGCACTTCATTTTACAGCCTTAAAGCATGTTCTTCTACCACCTGGACAGGAAGGCCTTTGAAACCTGCTTAAAAAATAAACAAATTTATAATTAAATTTAGGAATATAACAAAATCTTAGGAGTTAAAAATTAGTTTAAATTTCCGTGGGCTGAATAAATGTTCTATTGCGTTTTTGTCCTGAAGGAGACCTGCAGAAGGGAACTTACTTTGGAGAACCTGTGGGAGCAGGAAGAGAACTGCCGAAGCTCCACGTTGAAGTCCTCGTCATTGGTGTCCTCCTCCTCCGTTTCCAGGTGATGGTACCTCTCGGATCGAGCTGCACGTGAAATTTAACAAGCCAGTTCACTTATTCATTGTCCAGACTGAACAAGAACCAGCGTTTCTGGTATTTGCTGCCATTTCTCCGACAGCTGCAGAAGACGCCACTGTAGACGTGCGAGAACTTGCTGCCGGACTCACTGTCGAAGTAGCTGGTGTCGTCTTCTGACTCCAGCTGGGGGATGAACTCTGCCTTCTGCCTCAGCAGGCCGTTCCAGTCCAGGTTGTGGAAGAATGGGTGGTGCTTGACCTCATAAGCCCCCCCTGAGGACACAGAGGCCAAACAGCAGTATTGTAAGGAGATTTTTTTTTTACGTTTAACCCTCAGCCTGTCACCTGCGGGAGACACCTTCTCCCCACTGTCCAGGTTCCTGATGAGCAGAAGTCGGCACTTCACACCGATGTTGTTCTAATGTAAATGTATGAAGTACTGCAATATTAAAATATGAAAATTCAGCTCAAACACACACAGCTCTGTTTGTAAAGTTAATGTAGGAAAAACAAAACGGCCAATACGTGCGCATCTTTACAATCCAAATCAGGCAGTTGAGTCAGTTTTATTCGTACGATTTGCATTCTTTTCATAAACAACCAGGCAAATAAAAGTTGTCTGCAGGACATAGTTTGTCCAACGTCGGGGGTGTGAGGTGACGGCCCACCTGTGCCCAGCCGCTCCAGAGGGTTCTGTCTCAGCAACAGGGTGATCAGTTCCTGTGCATCGGGCGGTGGGGCGTCTTCTCCCTCCGGCCAGTTGATCTCATCTTAGAGCCGACAAGAACAATTAAGTATTTCAACACTGTCAGATTCCAACTGGACCATTATGAAAAGGTGAAAAGGCTCTGAGACGATTCAGTTGTTTTCCGGAGTTCCTAGTCGGGTCACTGAGACACAGAGCAGATCAACGGGGGAATAAACACACTGAGGTGATGTTTATTTAGCAACCATCCATCCCAATCTTCATTAACAAGCTGCCTTAAATGTCAAAATATACAATTTACATCAGGCTGGGGCTCTCAAAGTGCTCTGCTGGAACAAAACAATGGCTGAAATGGGGGTGTGGGGGGTTGGACGTTAACCCAGGCCTTGGGGTGGTGGCCTGTGCCTCCCAGCTACACAAAGAAATTATCTCCATGATGGTCCTGCCAGCAGCACGTTGCCTGCGTTTTAATCAAATGTGGAAATAAAACATGAATATGCATTTAAATCCTGGGGAATTTCACATTACTCTAATTAACCCCTAATTCCCTGGTGCGTCAATGTGGAAAACATGCTAAATCCAGAACTGGCCTGTTACCTTCCACAGCTTCAGGAATAATGTGTGTTCCGTCCTCTGCAAGTGCAGGACATCTTGAGAGATGTGTTTGCGTGTTGTGTGTGGGGGAGGGCTGCAAGAGGTGGTATTTTATTAACCGTAAAGTAGTAACCAGGCCTTAACCTTCCAAAAGGAGCATTACAGCCACTGAGATATGCCCCCCTCCAATGGATCGAATGATCGAAGCAAAAACCGCCTCTGCCCTGGGCCGTGGTGATCGGGGGGGGGGTTTCCAACAAGCTGCCAAACACACCCTCCCGATACACACCACCTCAGTTCTCTGAAAACAGCAGCACATTACAATTTTATTCAGACATAACACATTTACATGTAATAATCTGACCGTTTTCTGCACTTCTGTGAGAACGACTAACTTCTGCATACAGGAGAGACTCACCGCTGATGACCTGTCCGAAGAGCTCCTCGGGGGTGTCTCCGAAAAAAGGCACACAGCCCACCAGGAACTCGTACAGGATGATGCCCATGGCCCACCAGTCCACGGGCTTCCCGTAGCCCTGACGCAGGATGACCTCTGGTGCTATGTACTCCGGCGTCCCACACACCTGCAATGGAGAACCTTCAGTGTCTGGAGGCAACACGGGCTCTGGGTTCAGGCGTGGTTAGTATTTGGATCACAGTAGAAGATAAAAACCACACCTCAAGGGAGCTGAAGATGGTGATGTTGCGTATCGAGCAACCCAATAAAAAAATAGTGAGAAGGGGGGAAAAAAACATTTTAAAAATACAAGCTCTTTGTGTGGTGTAAGTATTAAAAAAATACTGCACTATATTTTACCAATTTTTGCCCTTATTGGTAACAATATCCATCAACAACAAGGAGATTCTCCCCATCTAACATGACACGAGCCAGCAGGGGGCGCAGTGGCAACGGCCTGCTGACCGGATGCCTAACAATTTGCATCCTGTTGCTTTATCTGTATACTTGGGTGTTAAAACCTACAATATACTCTGTGCGTAACAGAACATCATCGATTCGATAGGAATAACCTAAACTGGACACAACCTCCAGCACAAAATCACCACCACGGCAGGTCGGCTGCAGACTGATGGGACGCGACGGGGACCAAGGCGACAGATGGAACAACGGAGGAAAAGCGAAACGTTCGAGCTGATCTCCTACCTGCTTGTCTAAAAACTCCCGGGTGTCTTTTTCGATGTGTCCCTCGTACAGGTTGGTGGTCATGTTCATGAGGCCCACTTTGGAGAGGCCAAAGTCGGTCAGTTTGATGTGCCCCATTAAAGTCACCAGCAGGCTGCAGCGGGAATTAAATTATCATGTCAGTGCATTAGTGCCCTAATGAAAATTTAAATTCACATAAGCCGGTTTCTCCTGCAAAAACGAGGCTCCACTCACTTGTCCGGCTTCAGATCTCTGTGGACAATGCCGTAGTTGTGCAGGTACTCCAGGGCCAGGACCGTCTCCGCGAAGTACATTCGAGCCATGTCCACAGGCAGCGGGCCCATGTTCTTCAGCAGGGTGGCACAGTCCCCTCCTGACACACACACACACACAGGGATTGGCATAGATTCTGCTGTCACACACACTGCGACCAAGGTGGACCCAGGCCCTTCAGGTGGTGCGAGATCATTAAAAGCACCACCTGACTTAATTATCTGATATCTAATCAGGCTCAGGTGACCGTTGAAATGCTTGTGGCTGCAGTATTTACCCCCCCAAGGAGAATGTTCGATAACATTAAAAGCAGAGAGAACAGCAGGTCTGCTTCTCTCCTATGCACGCCTGGAATATATTTTACCACTAGAGGGCGACACTCTCACACAAGCCCAGAGTGCCCTTCAAACTGAGCTGTTGCACAGCAGGAAGGACAAAGTGCTGCACACCTTCCACGTACTCCATGACCATGCAGAGGTGGCGGCGCGTCTCGAACGAGCAGAACATGCTGACCACAAAGGGATTTTCGGCAAAAGTTAGGATGTCCCGCTCCACGAAAGCCTGCTGGATCTGGTTCCGCAAGATCAGGTTCTGCTTGTTGATCTTCTTCATGGCGAAGCGCTGCTTGGTCTCCTTGTGCCGCACCAGATACACGGCCCTGTCAGGGTCAGCCCAGCCATCCAGTTGAGTGGCCATTTTTTTTTTTTTTTAAACAAAGCATGAAACGTGCTATAGATATATTTACTAGACTAATATGAGTGGGAAAAAAAATCTAAAGAAACAACATGCAAATGTTTATTCAAGGTTCAATTTTACAAGCACCGCTGTAATATAGCGACACCCCAGATATCAAGTCAGGAATCTGGACAAAATTCCAGGTTATTCCAGACTGTTATCTCTCATCCTGACTAATGGCAGAATCAATGTAAATCTTTTAAAAACAATGACTAGGAAATATATGGATTTATTTATATTACCCATAAGCACCGTTGCTGATAAGTTTGATCATCTCAAAGTCCATTTCGCAGGGCTTTCGCCGAGACCTCAGCGCTGCGCTGAGGCTGTGGGACTGCAAGGACAAGGAGACGCGTCCGAATAAGTTCTCAATCAGACAGGCGGCAGTGATTAAAAAAAAAAAAATTAAAAAAAAATTTTTTAAAAACCCGCGTCACACCTCTGTTCCCCGGTACTCACACTCACAGAATCGTCCGTCTCTGGAGTTTCTGCGATGCCGCTGTCATAGCTGGCCAACTGTGCGATTTCTACAAGGGAGATGGTGCAAAGTTAGACCGTTTCCCAAATTCAAACCACCTCAAGATCATTACAAGCCCTCACATTAAATAAATAAATAAATAAATAAATAAATAAATAAATAAAACAAATTGCCAGTAACAGCAGCTTATTAAGCTGCAACTCTTAGCAACAGCAACTTCTGGGAATCTCATCAAAGTCTATTGTTAATATGCAGCATCAGCATGCAGACGAAGAACAAGTTGCCAACCCTGGAAGCTGCGGGGAATTTCGAATCTTGAGGGCTTGAGAGTGACGCATCTGTCTGATTTCACCCCCATGTGCTAAATGATCCAGAGGAGCTGAGTATGGCGTATTCTGAGCGGGAACAATGGAGCAGAACCCAAAAACAGGAACCAAACACATGCCAGACATCCTCCGCGTAGGACAGAAAGCACAACTCCACAGCCGACCGTGACCGGCCACCGGAACGAGGCGCTCAATACGCGCACTGGGACCCGTAACGGATGAGGCTGGGGGGCGGGCGACGCGAAGGCCTCTGCCAGGCAGCCAGAGCACCGGCCCCCGGAGACACCCTTAATACACCATTACAAACCATCTGCCATCTTGCATTGCGCTGACTTCCGCCCAATCGAAGCGCCGGCTCAGGGAAAACGGACGGACGCAGGCAGGCAACTTGGGACACGGCGTAGCCCTAAACTGGTGTGTCGGTCCATGTGGGGAACATTAATTTCTGATTAGCGCTAATGAACGGCAGCTCTTCACACACGAGGACGTCTGATGGCGCCCGACCAAACTTGTGACTTCCGAGTGTTTTCGTTATGCATTTGATTAAAGGAACCGAATCGGGTCCTTTTGAGCCGTCGATCTGCAACAGTCGTTCGGCCGATTTTGGAACGAAACGAAAAACATCCCTCAGACTGTATAACAGGCCTGTTTTATTTAGCCGGCTTCAGTCGGTTTTGATGTTTTTCAGGTTACGACGACGGGTGTCGCGAGTTAATTGAACTCAGGAGAAACGACTGCTGCTGCTCCATTTCTGCCCGTGAGTCAGGCTCAGAAACAGATTTAAAGAAACAAAATATAATTATGAAGTCAGACCTAACAAATCACTTGTCTATTAGTCACTGATTTTTTTTTTTTTTTTAATATTTTCGCACAGCATTTGAAAATGAACACGTTAAAATAATTATTGGCAGGAAGTGGCTTCTGAAGAAAAAATTAGTTAAAACACTCAGGAATATATATTTTGTGTGTGTGTGTACTCATGCATCTCCATGGAAGCCCCATGTTAGTGTCGAACCTGTGCCGTTCCTGGGAGCTCATCCCACGTTCCTTACCCTCCAGGGGGTCCCTGGTAAGACCCAGCTGACTGATGATGTAGCGCGGGATGTCCGTCTTGATGCCCTGGCCCTCTTTGGCGTGGCCCTCTGCCGCCTCCAGTAAATGATAGAACTCCTCTGGATCAAACTCCTGAGGGAAGCAGAGAAAACATGTTTATTCACACGCTTTCAGTGCGACAGAACATTTATGGAGCTCACGTGAAACTTGTTGGAAAAGTATATTTACTCTTCGTGTCTAATGAAATAAATCAAATGCTTTTCTGTGCAAGTAAAAGCAGACGAAGGTCATTGTTGGTCTACTGTGTTAAGACACAGACATCCCAAACTGAAGAGAGGCATGAAAAGTGAGGGGGACAGACCAGACATTCGAGGAGTCGTGCTGGTCTCGCGATGACAATGAGGATCTTCTTCACGAGCTCCTTGATGAAGGTCACCTCCGCGCTCTCTGACCGCTCGGTCGACTACCGGGGGACAAAGGCACAAGAAACTGAACTGCGTGTCACTGCAAACAGTGGCTCGGAGAGGAAGAGAAGAAAACCTAATTGCACAGAACATGTAGATCAACATTATACTGACAGTACAAGTGGGGAAAAAAGCGTATCTACAAATACTTGAACGTATGATGGAAGTTCTTTGATTTATTCAGCAGCTGCTTCCCTCTGAAATGATGTAAGATTCAAGTTTATTCTGCAGTAAAGAACTGTAGACACAGAATAAGAGAAGCAGAGCCTGTTTGTCCAATTCCTCCATTTTGCGGCTACAATTTACTTGCCTACAGGATTTAGAGTGAGACAGATGATCGTGGCAGACGGTGCGATGCAAACGCGGCAGCTGTTAGGATCGAGAGAGAAGTGTGTCTGAAAGGGATGGGCCTTGATAGGGATTCGGCAGTTCCGAGGGACAGGCAGCTGACTCCCCCGCTTTTAAAAGATGCTTGAATTTGGACGTCTCGTGAGCGACGCCACCGAGCAGCTGCAGCACTGGCGGAGTGAGGAACAACCAGGTCCTGTAGCTGCTAGTCTTGCAGGCCATTAAAAAAAAGCGTTAAACTGGAAACTACAAGTTAGTGTTGAAAAAGACTAAATAAGTCCATTGTTTGAACTCCTTCCAGATTTCACAGAACCGAGACAGGGTAGTTCTTTCCTTGTTAAGAAGAAACCTGACATTATGAGTCATCGCTAAAGATCCACCCCCCCCCCATACACCACACCTGGAGAAGGTGACACCAGAGCTACGCTGTGTTTGTATAAAACAGGGAAGTCGCTGAAGTTCCAGGGTGCTCCAGCGTCACGACAGCTGCCAAACACCCACCGCGCCAAAATAGCCGCACGATGACTAAATCCCTCACGCCACGATCCCAGAGATCCTTGTCTCGCGAGCGACGTACTGGGGAGGAGGCTGTTGCGTGAACGATGTGAATAGGACAAGTGACGGCATAATCACTGCTCCGAGTCAAAACGCGACCCTCACGGCTCCCATGTCGTCCTCGGTGTTCCGCGCAGTAGGATTATCGAGGTCCCATTAGGGTTCTATAGATCTACTCCTTCGTTGGCCGTTCACTTAGGATGTGGTGCTCAGTATTTCTGTTTGGATTCGTTCTTCAGTGCAAGAAAACAACAAAAATGGATAAGAAAGACGCAAACTAATTCGCAGCTGCCAAACGCGCCACCGTTGCTGAGGTTTTAAACTGGCAAAACTGGACATCAAACGGTAAAGGAGAACCTCACGGCACCTCAGGTCTTACTCGTCTGTCAGCTGGCGTGAAGAATCCAGACCCGGCTGTCATAAACGCACAGAGGTGCCCCGTGAAATGGAGTAGGGGAATTAAATGAAACTTCTCGTCAAGTCAAATAATCCAAACGGGCGTATTTTGGGAGGACTGCATATAGACACCTCTTATATATATATATGGTAGATACATCTGCCAGACCCTGACAGCGGGGACGCGTGTGACACAGCACAACGAACATGCCATCTGAGTCATACTTAATCTCTTGTCTTTTCAAAGAGCTTAGAATCTCTGGACAGATAGGTTATCTTCACAAATGGCTGTCAAATTATGACAAACCCCCTTCACCCGTTTCTGTGCTTGTTTTTTGGACTTGTGCAACTGTGACGTGAAGATACTTTGACAGAGCAACTCCAGGCCAGTTTGTTTGCGCTCCCTGCTTGAACCAACCGCCCGGACCCTTTCCCAGCACCCACCTCCTGATAGAGCCTCTCCAGCTTGTCAGTGAGCTCGCAGAAGTAGCGGGAGGTGATGAGGCCCTGGCGCGACTTCTCCAGGCAGTCTCTGGCCAGCTCGATGATCTGGTGGTGGGCGAAGCTGAGCACTCCGTCAGCCAGGGGGAGTACGCTCTCCGGGGAGTTGTTGCGTATGATCTCCTGGATCCGCTCCTCCATCTGAGCAGTGGCCTGGAGACGACCATCACCGAGACAGCACAAGCTCCATCAGCCAGCAGGCACACCGGCGTGTCTTCGCCGGACTTCTAACCCATAGGCTTGTCTCTTGGACCGCAAGGCCGCAGCCATCGTTCGGAATGAAACCTCCGAAAGCTAGTCAAGTCCCTCACCTTAGGAAACCTCTCCTTGTAGACATGGTTCATCATGATAATCTCATGGTCACAACAGGATGGTGACCGTCCAGGACTGGAAATACACAGAGAAAAAAGCCACCCGTGTCTTACACCTGTGCAGAATATTCAAAACGCAGATCACAGACTGTTACACTGAGAAAATTGATTTGTGTAGAGTTTACATAAAATATGCCCAGCCATTGCTGCTGTGATGTGACGTGGAAAAAAGCGCTGTATCTGGCTGCGGAATAAAAACGGCGGCGATAAAAACAAGGGCAGCCGCGATCTTTAAATAAAGGTAGCCACGTCTTCCATGACCACGGGGGGTACCTGAGGCTGCGGGAGCGCGGGCGCATGGGCGCTGCCCTCCTGCGCTCCTCCCCCGTGATGCTCTCTGTGTAGAAGTGCTTGGACAGGAAGTGCAGCTCGTCGGGCGTCGGCTGGAACGGCAGCTGGTGCAGCTTCTCCTGTGATGAACAGGACGACTGGAAATGAAACGGAAATACATTGAACGAGAAAAGAAAAAAATAAGAGCAGCTGACCTATTATTGCTTTTGCTATGAAGCATCAGAACACTCAGGGTTCAAATGCTTTAGCGACTTCTGATAAAACCTCAGGCCTCTGCGGCAAATTCTACAGTTGGACAAACAAACCCTTACTGCTCCACTTCGGTGAACGTAAAGCAGTGAATTATTCCAGTTTTCGAAAACTGTACAATAATTCAAGTGGCAGCTGCACTATCGTTCCTTCATCATCATTATCTTTGGTCCAACTCAGGGTCACTGTGGTCCTGAGCCTGGCAAGCAGGGGACTCCCTGAATGGGAGGCCACACACACACACACACACACACACACACAGCCAATTCAAAGTCACCAATTCTTCTAAAACACACGTGTCTGTATTGTGGCAGGGGGAAGAAAAACCATCCAGCAGAAGAGAACGTGCAAACTCTACCCTCCCTGCTGCACCAGCACCTGTACTAGACTCACAAATCATCTCCTTTCCAGAACTGCCTACATCTACACAGCCTTCTGTTACGCCCAACGTCCCAGAGCGCAGAGGCCCTCTGTTCTGTACCGTCTGCACCCGCAAAGACGGCCTGAACTCTGAGCGGACCGGCTAAAACGGCGTCACAGATATGTTATGGAAGAGCCGACTTCATGAAGCTCATTCGCTGTACATGACAAATAAATAAATAAAACAAAAAAACAAACAAATAAATATCTGGAGGCACTGAACTACCACTTCAGACGAGATTGTGTTTGAGATTAAAAAAGCTTTTTCCATTACGCTGTGCCGCCACTTATTGTACAAAGAAAATGAAACCTCGGCAGCGGCTGTGTAGGTGGCCAATAAAACGCGTCGAGTGGAACGTCGTGTTTGTCTGTCTGCTGGGCCGCGGACCCTCGTACATTCGACGCGCGTTTCGTTTCCTCCACACGAGCCTGGAGAGAGCAGTCGGCCATCCGTGTCCAAATAGGAAAGGACGGGGGGTTGGGGGCATGAACCTGCAACGCCAACTGAGGCTGGAAGCGTCTCTTCAAAGGTGGCGCATTCTTTTGCAAATTGCAATCCATTTCTGAAATACTTTGCGTCACACACGCCATTTGGAGAGTGATGCGGTCATGACAGCGTGTGGACCGTATGTCCCCTGGAAGCTGGGTAGCATTTCAAAATCCCTCATAACTTCCCGTGGGTACTTGGTCCACCACAGGTCTCAACTGATCGATTAAAACGGTTCCCTAATCCAGCAGTGAGCAACTCCAACCTCAATAGTTGTATAAACTGCCCATTAAATGTAAGTATTCAGGATTTCCCCTGTCTAGACAGCCACTGTGCTGCCAGAGAGGAGAACTACAACCAAGAGATCTCACTTGCAGGAACCTTGTGGCTGAGGCCTCCTCAGGCCATCAGTGTCCACCCTCACTGTGATTCACACTGAGAAAACGGTCCGTGAAATCCCATTCCGCGAACCGTAGGGATCATCAGCCAGCAGATGGACGATGACTTGACAAGCGCGTATGAATATCTCCCCAATCGGCGTGATGACGACTTCTTGTAACATCAACGAGAAACTCTTGCCAAGACGGATAATCGCTGTCGTATTAATGAACCATTTGCCTACGCAGCTGTGAGGAAACAGCCCCGCGAGTAGCGTTTGGCCTCAGTAAGTCCAAAGTGTGGTGAAACACAGGTGAAGGCGATACCTACAGAGACAGTGGAGCTGGGTGTGTTTGTCCCGTAACCCGAGGATGGAAGCGATGCCAAAGACCAGCGTCGGCCATCAGTCCTGTAAAGACATGACAGAAACTTACCGACCGGAGGAAACAGCTGGATGAAGAGCTGCAGCAGTCGGACACAAACAGGCGTAAAATATCCTCTGCAACCATTACATTTCACGGAAGGTATGGTGCACACAGAAAGAAGGCAAGACAAGAACTGAACAATTTACTACCAAAATACACAGAAATACACTGTTTGTACATAAACAAACACACCCTGATAAGACAACACGTGCAAGACAAGAGGCTAAGATCTAAACAAGCATAAAACACACGGTAAAAAAAGGTTTCACAAAATTAAAGCTCACTCAGGGTTTACCCACTGCTCTCTAACCCCCCCTCCCTACAGAACCCTTAAAGCATTTAATCACACATAAACAGTTATCCCAGTAGAAAGGGTTAAGGATCCCGTGAAGTACATACTGGGCCCACTAAAAATAATGTGCCATTATCTTCTCCACAATATGAACACAGTGAGCGGAACACCAGCAAACAGGCCAAACAATAACACAGTGGGGAGACACATATAGTCACAATCTGGGGAGCACAAACAATTAGAAACACATAAACAATGAGCACACGGGCGCTGAGATGAAATCAGCGCCTGAAAAGCTGTTTGGTTAGAAAAGCATCCAGGATGTCCATGAGTTTATCATGTACATACTTAGATACGCGAGTTAGGGAACATGGCAACACGTGACAGACAGCACAGATTTTTTTTTACATTACTGCTATTTTTTTGTTTTTAAACTCGAGTTTACCTGTCTGGTCTGTGGCCATGACTGAAGAATAGCATCAAAGAAAACCGTGACAGAACAGAGATGAAGTAAGGAAGAGGAGGGAGGGAGAAATAAAAAAAAAAACTTAATTTTGGGCAGTTGGGTAAAATGACAAGAAACACACAAGTCACTGAATTTCAGAGGAGCCGCTACGTTTTCGCCTTTCCAGCTGTGACAGTTGCAAACTGAACTTGTGGCCCCTGTCGTATGCCCCCCCGCACATCAGACACGTAGAAGAGCAGTCAAAACACTTCAAACACGTGCCGTCTGACTTCCCTTTCCAAAAGCCTCCAATTCACTTCATCGTGGAACAACAATGGCGCCATTTGTGTAGCGGTTGCTGCATCAGCGCTTATTTGGAGACACAACTGAACATTTACAGCGCGTTCATAAAACGATCGATTTACAAAGAGGTTCCACTGCGATGACCTGGCTGAAGGCTGACCTTAGCAAATCCCGACGTAAACTGTACGGATATGTAAACAATTAGCTTGCGTGAATGCTATAACGCTTTCTTTTTTGTACAGTATTATAATTAGACTTTCAAGTTGTATTATTCTTTTTACTATCATTTCATTTTCTTCTGCCCCCCTTGGCACCACCCTCATTTGCCTCATTGTAAACCATCAGAAACATTAATGGAATTACAAGGAAAAAGTGGTGTAAACTAACATTTTTGTGAATAAAACTCACTCGCCGATAAACAGCCACACGTTGAACAAACATGGGGACTCGACATTAACGTGACTAATACATAATAATAATAATAATAATAATAATAATAACAGATGTTAGCTACCAAAGCACTAATGGAGACCATAAGTTACAGCCCGACTGTTGGACTGTAAATAATATACTACACTAATGTAAAATAATAATTAATAATTATTATTTTACATTAGTGTACATATTACATTAGTTTACATATTTTACTAATTATTAATTAGTAATATTAAAATTAAAGTGCTGCTAGACACCCAAGTATTAAGACAGACCCCAACAATAAGAAATACAAGTGAGCCGCACTAGCGTGGCCAGCCGCTCAAACCGCACACATGCTGGTCAGTGTTGGACTTCACGTCCAAACACTGGGAGCTGAACTCAACCGAAGACGGTCGTAGGGCGATTGTTGCACGTCGAGGAGAACCTGCACCCTGTTTACTTGTGTACACCCCTGCAGGGCTGTGGAGGAACTGGACGCTGTGATGGGAGCTGCCTCCCACTGAGAAGCACCCCCCCATTAATGACCGCCGCCTCCTCTTACCTTCGTGCAAAGGAGAAGTGGGCTGAGGCACTGGGAGAAAAGTTTCTGGGGCTGTCCTGGGGACTGGTTCCTACACCAGAAGGAGGAAGCAGAACAAAGAACAATTACACATTTGCTTTATTACTGAGGACGACAGTGATTGAAAATGTGATTCTCTAAATAATTCTTCTTCAACCCACTGACAGGATAAATGGTTTAGAATCTTGTTCGTCAGCCAGAGGACTAATGTGTGCGTTAATGTATCCCCCCCCTTTTGGCGGCGGACCTGCATATTGCCCACACGATATTTAGTAAGCATGAGGAAAGACATTAAAGTGCTTTGAAGTGTGACAAATGTGGACAGAGTCGCTCACCTCCCAGTGTGTAGTTGGGACATGTAAAGCCAGAAGCATCAGCAGGAGGTTATCACGACGCGACTCTCTTAAACCAGTGTCAGAATTTAAGTAAGGTCAAGAGAATATTATTAACGCAGTGTTGGAATAACAGAAATTTCACATTGTGATTTCAAACTCACTCTTCGTAAGGCTGCTGTGGAGGAAAAGTGATTTATTATTGGTTCTGCTGACGTGGAAGAGACCTTCCTGGAAGGATCCCTACGGTTTATGCCGGTTGTCCTTTAATGCACTTAGCAGGGAAAGGTTGCAACTAATCCATTGTACTCATCTGCATATTCATTATCTTTAATTTTATTCTAATACATCTCCCGGAAAAATGTCGAACAAAAAAACACAGGCGTAATCTGACGCGTTTTTCCCCTCGGAATTGTGCTCCACAGTCAGCAGTCAAACACAAAGTTTGCTCTTGATGAAGTTTATTGCTCCCGTTCCAGTGTCTGTTGCAACCGACACAAAGGGAAACAAAGTTCCATTTATGAGGAGCACCTTCATGCTGGTGACACAGTCAGAGTGAGCTGTACACATCTCCTCACACGAGGTTCCGCTCGGTGGACTTGGTGACGGACGAAATCTGTAAACTGCGGTTGAAGTACAACGCGGTATCTCCACCCGGAACAACCAACAAATCATATTAATGAAACGTTTCAAAGAATTAAATACATTTGTTCTTTTGATGCCTCACAATTCACCGTGGCTTCACAAATGAAATAATATGGGCAGTTTTGATATTAAAGCTGTAATTTTCTTCCTGACCTCAGATTCACTGCTCATTTCAGGTCCCCTCAAAGCTGCTCCAGGCCTCAGAAACGAGGAAGAACGTGTGTGTGTGTGTGTGTGTGTGTTTTATGGATTTGTACGCGCAAGGGCACAGGTAGACTATTAAACGCAATAGAACAAAAAAGGAACGAGAAGATAAGCTGCCAGGTGTATAGAAGGAAATAGAAACGGTTGTTCTTGTAACCTTTGTAGCTGCCTAGTTAGGCAAGCCTGTCTCAGCTGCTGGACTTCCCACGACCTGCTCACAGATTCAGCTCACAGCATCGTTCTCCGCTACCGTACAGCTCAGCCCAACAACAAACATGCAGAATCGCAGAGTCAAAGAATCAAAACGCATACGAAGGCACCAAGGACGCGAGAGTGATCGGAGGTCTGAAACAACGGAGGACGCGAGATGGTTCACAGGAGGACATCCCGCAGTACGAAGAAGGCAGCAGCATCTGTAAACGCAGCACGACCCGGCTGCTCGTTCGGGGACCGCGGCCGGTCTTCCGAAGCGATGACCTTCAGCTGCGCTACCAGCTGCATTTCCAAACCTCATCCACCTACATGCTGGCAAGCGGCCCTCAAAAACGGAGCAGGTAAACCCTATCCCGGCGCCGCCCGTCACCCGAGCTCCGGCGTTCCCGGGGAACCTCGGCGGCGGCCCTGCCCCCGGCAGAGCGAGCGTGCCGCGTGGGCCGATGCTGAGCAGGTAATTAAGTCGATTGCTGGGGGGAGCAAACAGTTAATTAGGCGAAGAGCAAAACAATGGCGCCCCTTCGAGGGGTAATGACAGCTTTCCGTGGCATTAGCGATCGGCGAGGGGCACATTAGATTTGTGATTAATGTCGCCTTCTTAATTGTGCCGTAATTTAAACATATGAAGAGCGAAGCGGTGAAGGACTCCCAGACACACCTGGGGCAGTGGGTTTGACCAGATGCAGAGGGGGATCGAGCACAATGTTTACCTGCTTTGATCTTCAGGGATAACTGCGGTGAACCGCGTTTAATTCCAGGACATACATTTACTCCGTGGAAACCGCAGACGGGCCAAGCAATCTCGTCCAGTTTAGCTGCGTGGATTATTCCCCAGCCCGTGTTTACAGGACGCAGAGGGCGGTGTTCGCAAGGCTACCGGCGCCGGCGTAATATTTCACCTCCTAACTAACTGGAGCGACATCAGAAAGACACTGAAGCTCTGCGTATAAAACAATCCTTTGCGGTTTTACTTATTAATTCGTCCTCGTCTCTGCAGAGCCGTTGTCTCATCGCGTTTCATTATTATTTCATCAGACACGAAGTAAATTCTCTTATTCATTAAAAACAGATATATAAAGCACCATAATGTACTGTTTCACAAGGCAACATATTAAAAAAGATGGAAATATTTATATAGGGATATAAATCAGAGAAAATTCTATTTTTTTTTTTTTATTTGGTGCACACTTTCCACAAAGCAGAGCCACTTTGTAGCCTCAGGTTTGGGAAAGGAAATTATTTCCACCTCCTGCCACTTTTAGAACAAACAAAATGGTTTAAAAATTGCACAGAAGCCTCTGAGGAGCCCCGTCTGGCAGCGAAAAGGCCGTTGTAACGGTTCTTCTTTCCCTTTCTCGCTGGGTTCTGGAGCCTCTCTGTTGTACACGGTGCCTCTAACCCGACACTCTGACTGGGGAGCAGGACCCTGCAGCCGGCTGTGCGGGGAACACGCGCTTCTGTTTAGCTTTCCTTTTTTGACCCGAAAACAACCTTGCCCGCTCGTCCAGAATTACCCCCCCGCTGCCACGGCATCTTCTCACTTACCCAGATCCCACGATGTTGCCCTCAAACTGAGATGGGGTAGTTCAGGTGACATATTTTTTGTGCTGTCCAGCTCCTTCTTCATGAGTTTTCATGAGCGTGAACACAGAGTGAAATGGGACCGTTCGCCTTCGGCCACATCGACACAATGAAAGGCTGCCCCGCATCCCTGTGAACCGCGGCTGAAAGGAAATCCTATTTGTAAGACAAAGGCGGTCCCCTCCCTGCTCGCTCCGACTTCCTCCAGGCCTCAGCGTCTGCTGCGTCCGCCGGGCCGCCTAAGCGAGGCAGTGGTTTGAGGTAAAACGCCGACTGTAATGTTCACCCCGGTTCAGTCCAACTTTACATAACGTTCTCGCCAGCAAGTCTAGCATAACGTCCATCCGGGAGACACAGAGCCAAAATCCCAGGCTGCAGGCAACCGACGGCACCCAAAAGTGGCAGGATTTATAACAGCAGAGCTCACAAATAATCAGACCGAACGAAGGGTATATTCGTCAATGTCGTGCGTAGCGTCTTCCTATCTCCTGCTGTACGAAACACAAAAACGCTCTTTTTAAATACCTCAAACAAAAAGACAGTTTTGCAAGATCAATTCAAATTCTCATTTATTATTGACCAAAGCACCTAAGGATATGCGGCCGTGGTATTCTTACTGCTACGTGGATTCTAGAATCTTTGCAAATAAACTGAACTTTTTTACTTAAAAAAAATGAACATTAAATATCTTTATAAGCTCATTCTGCCGCCTAAAACAGAAGTGGTTTTACATAGGGGTTTCTTGGAGAACTTGCAGAAAAAGAAAGCAGGAGGACACTATCGATACCCAGTGATTTCAGAAGAGAAAGAGCTCATTTGAAGCAGGGCATCACTTAACTGGCGTTTCATTTACCTAAAACAATGGGCTCTGTTGAATAGAACGGATGCTGGCCAGTTAAGACTCTCATTGCCCACAAGTACAACAACAAACGCCCTTTCAGAGGCCAACAAGCTGACGCAACAGCCAGCAGCCGCAGACACACACACACACACACACACACACACCACCCCCGGCATCGAAAACCAAAACCTGCACGCAGACGCTGCTTAAAACGTTGCTGTGCAAGCCATCTTTGTTTCGGAAGTTGGTATTAAAGTGGTCTCCTTTGTATTTCCATCTTCATTTTCTTCACCACTAAAACTCAAATTTTATCACAGCTAAGCTGTGGAAGCAGCAGCGGCTTCATGTTTCAAATTTACTTTCAGGATAAAGTAGGATGGAAGTGTATCTGAAAGGAGGGCTTGAGAGTCCAAAGCGGCACATGCAGCAATGCAAGTAAAAAATAATAAATTATGACTCACTGAAATGATAGGCTTTCTCCTGGTATAGGATTAAAATGTCTTTAAATTATTATTTTTTTAAAAGTTCTTCAGCTGTTTCTTAGATTGCACCTGATCAATGTGTGGATGAAAGAACGTGGAGGGTTACCTGTATGTGCGGAGAGGGGCGAATGGGGTCGCGGGAGTCCTGAAGACTGTCCACTCCCGATCAGGCTCTTCCTGTTACTCGTCCTGCAACTGCAAGAGACAACTTCATATGAGTGTCTCCAAAGACCTCAGGCAGCGTCCTTCACCCTCACCCGCTTGGAAGAGCCACTGTAGAGGGAACAGGCTGAAGGCACAATCCCGTCGTGTGCAGGGTTTTGTTCGCAGTTAAATATACAGCAGAGTAAATGTTCATATAGTGAGGCTCCACCAGGGCTCCTAGCTCCAACGGCCGGTGCCCAAAGACAGGCCTTTCGGAGCTCTTAGCAGCATAAGGAGTTCTGGAAGACCTGTTGGAGCTGTGAGCTGAACAGCCTTCGGCAAAATTTCTCCACATAAAAGAAAAAAAGGTCTAAAAAAGGTTGAACACTTTCCTCTGCAATCCTGCAACATGATATGAGAAGCATGATGTAAGCAGACAATGTCGTAAAATTTTAGTAAATGATCACCTCAGACTGTCGTGAAATCATCCAGTTAAATATTTCATTTATATCCTCCACCTTAACACACAAGAAATGACTGAAGGATCAGTTTACTAGCAGCAAAAAGCACTCCAAGGGGTTAAAAAAAAGCATAATTGTTCAAAATTCCCATAAGCAGACATTGTGAAGCCCCAGGCAAATAAACTAAAACTGGGGGAAAAAAAAAAAAAAAAATCAATGATAAAATGACCAAAATCGTGACTCCATAAACAAACACTTTATTGAGGTATAAACAATGTTTGTATGTGTTTGAGGTTTCACTGGAGCTGGGTTAAAACCCTCAAACCACCATGTCTCTTAAAAACCCATCATTCCAGAGCACAAAGTGCAGCACCATTCCAGTCATACATTATATTTCTACATTAGACTGTTAGAAACGCAGACTGATTTGATCAAGTCCCACAACGTATTACAGAGCGAACGCAAGAGAAGTGCCGCTCTACCAGGCCCATTTCACAAGAAAAAGGGCGGATCATTCTGTTCAGCAGGCCCTTATTGGAAAAGCAGACATTTCAGCTGCCCCATTGTCAGTGGAAACACTGCACCGGGGGTCTCCGGGGCATTACTACAACAATACCACAATACAGTGCAGCACGTCACCGTCACGCAACGGTGCGGTCGGCATCCTCGCCCGCTGGCTACTTTCAGCCGTTCAAACAATAGGTGACCTTGCGCTTCACCAGTTCTGATCCAAACATCTGCAAGTCACCCGCCGCCTATCAACGGGCTCACGCATATGGCAGCGCCTCTGCTCAGAGTCACACGTGCCAAGCGAATGTCTGCTGCATTTGCCCAACTTAACTTTGCTTTGACCGCAGTGTCCAACCTAAAATAGAGAGGTGACCCTATTCGAGTGTCCCACATTTTTACATGTTAACTCCCTCATCCTGTTCTTCTACAACCAAAAGATACGCTTGAAGGTCTCCTTGACACACAAGACCCAAAAGCCTGGCATGAGAAGAGTCTTCTCATCCCCGCCATGTCAGAATACCGCAGTGTAGGTCACGCTGAAACAGACACTCGGCGTCTTACCTCGTGTTACGTAACGCCGGCAAGACGTCCTGCGTGAAGTAAGGCTTTGCTTAACTTACCCTACATATCGTGTTCCAGACTCTCTTCTACGCACTTCCTGGATTGTATGAAATGACTGCATATTTATTTTCCATCTCATACAGCGGAGTCATTTCACTGGAGCAGTTCATTTGTAGCACCGTGATCGAGGGTGCTGAAGCAGAAGGTGAGATTTAAACCTGGATCCGTTGACTACGAAGAGGCAGCAGCAACTACTACTCCACCTGGTGCCCCGAATGCCCGTTTGGACACGAACGCACAGCAAGGCCACAACCCTTCCCATCTGTGACTCAGGTACCTCATCGAGTTCAGTGCGTCTTCAGAACCGACGCTCATCGCTCCAGGCAGAGGGCTGCCCTCGAATCGAGACCATGTCCCCTCAAATGGGGTCTCCGAGATGGGCGCAAGCGTGTTCTGAGCGACCGAGGAGTGGATGCTGTCATTATCCGCGACACTCTCTGAAGGATAGTCATTGTGTGGCTTATCCTCTTACACTTTCAGTCACGGGTTTTAGCGAAGGCGCAACAGCAGCCTACACACGCCGGAGGTGCAGGATCTGCTCTCCAACCGTAGCTCACAACTACACTCTCACTTAAGTGCAGCCCATCAGACGCTGCGTTGCCTGGAAACCGCTCTGTGACAGATCTCTACAACTTACTTCCCAACGTATTTACATACAGTGTTTAACAACGTGCCCGGAGTATAAAACAATGCAAACGAACGTGTCCTTTTACACTCGATTCACACGACCAGGTAACTCTACTCCATAGAAGTGCTGATAAGGGTTCAACAGTTTGCTGTGCAGCATCTCTTCCTAGAAACAGACCAGGCAGTTTGTACATTGAGCTGAATGGCTTCATTCTCTTAGGCAAAGCAGCCTTCAGGCTTCCATTAAAAGTAAAGGAAGAACCAAAGGTAAATAAAGACCCTTTCAGCGTCGCAGTCCTTTGCTGTGTGGCGTAAACTGCTTTGCCGAACGGTACGGAAAACAGGTGCGATGCTGTATTTTAACTCCGAGTTGACAGGGTAGTTAGAAGCACAGAGGATCGCGTGACGTCGCTGAGATTAATAATTCACAAAACACCGCCAGGCCCCCTGGCTCAGTCACAAGGAGCCACGCTGAGCCTCAGTCGTGGGTGATTTACCATAATAAACCATATGTTTAAAAAGAGTTTTTAAAAATTCTTTTAATCTTTATCACTAAAATAAACTCAATTAATCTGCATTTAATAACCATTATTAAAGGTAAAGCTGCCCTGTTTTGTATTATGTCCATACACAGTTTAAGCGTCATTTATGCGATGTACTGCAATGACCTCTTATGACACCGATTCATCCGGCGCTCATTTCTCAAGAAGGCATCTAGAGCACTAGTTGAGGTATCGGTGCACGGTTAAACTCCGCCACCTTTTAGTTTTCGTGGTTTTCCTGCATCAGGGAGTTTCTAAGATGCACTTCAGTGTCGCAGAAACAAAAAAAAAAAACAGCCCTGAATGCTGTTAATCCAAACCGCTGCTACAGTACAGGTGAAACACAGATTTTCATGGTTTTTAAACTGCACTTTTTCTCAGGCACTCCACACACCCAAAAACGTGACTTCCACAAGTCAGGTTAGCCAAGTCCTCCTCCTTTACCACCTACTGGCTCCACTCCATTCATTTCACAATGTACTCCATTCTCCTGACACCATGACCAAAAACAAGGCCTACAAACATAAATCATAACCAAACACGGCCAAGCACCTGAGAACAATAGGGTAAATACTCAACACGAGTTCACGTCATTGTAATTCAGCATCTCCTCACACAGCGACACAAAGTGCTGAACAAAGATTCCTGGAGTGACAGAAGTTGTAGTAACTAGAGCAGGAAAACAAGGAAGTCCCAAACACAACCTGGGGGGCCCAAGGACCAGTGGCTGCCCAAGACAGAGGACCTGCATGGACATGACTAGATCCAGAAAGGCTGTAAAGGTTAGCGCTGAGCTACAGACGCCAGAAGCTTAGTGTCTAACCAGACTGAAGGAAAAATTAATTACTGAAACCCTTTAAATACGTGGAGTTTTGTGTGAGGAGCAGCCTGGGGGCTCGTATCCTATCGACAGGCACTTTTTTCTCCTCTTTAGCCCTACCTGCCCCTGAGGAAAAGCCATCTTCTGTACTACTGCTGCCGGGTCTCAGCGGAGCCCCGCAGAACGACAGACAGTTACTCTAAGAATGCAGGGAAATGGTTTGCAAAGTGGTCAAGGCCAAGTCCCCCTGAACAAACTTGACAGCTTGCAAAATTTACACAGTTCTGGATGCCCGGCTTTCACTCCCTGGCAATTTGACTGTAATACATGGCACTTGTCTGCATGGACTGACGTCCAGCTGCATCAACCGTGAAGACTTTAGTGAAAGATATTCACATTCAGGCAGCCCCGATACGATTTCTATGGACGTGGTTTCAAAAAAGCTCAATGTTATCACCTAAACAACGTCCATTTTGTATTTAATGCAACATGGGTAACAGGGTTCCCTCAGCCCACAGTCAAAGCTATAAATCAGCGTGTGAGTTTATCAGAAATACGGTTGGCTTTAATAAAACATATGAAGCCATTTCTTTCACAAAATACCTGGCACCTCAGCTTTACACTTCAATGTTTAAGTGGCTTGGCTCAGAACACACAACGCAAACAAGGGTGCAATTGTAACACCATCCAAAAAGTAGACATATGAAATTATGCTCAAGAGCCAGCATAGGCGCTTTGAATTGTGAGCTTCATTGTTTACATACTAGTATAACATAGGTAATATACTACAGCTGCAAATGGAGTCTGTCAAAGCAGGCCTCGCAGCAACAAATCACTGCACTTTCACAAGGCCCTCGCGCTCCACGCGTACTGTTTGGGCAGATATTTTAAGAACTTTGCTGGTAAGTGTTGCTTTCAGGGCTTCTTTCCCAGCTTCAGAGCGAAGCCTCGTCTGCCCAATCTCACACGTAAGGAACAAAACGACAAGCCAAATCCCATTCTTCGTATCACTAGTTCGGTTACAGCTTTTGCCCTTCCAAATGTGCCAATAAAAAAAGTGCCCACAAAGTCCTGAACCTGGAAAGGCTGTGCAGGTTGGTGGAGGGGAAACTTCTACCGATACGGCCTTTCTCTGCCGACATTAGCGCTTAACAATGGCTTTTGAATTGAGGAGTGAGATTAAACCTCAGCGCATTAATAGCGCCCCAGTTAACTTCTGTGACTTCATAAAAATTAATAGGACGAGAAACTAAAGTTCTCTCAAAGTCGGTGATTTGGCGTCACTGCTCCCTGGCGGCCTGTAACCTTGTCTTAAGAGTCGACTCCATCTGCTGCCTTGCCCTAAACCAGCTTTTCACTTGGGTAAAAATATAGGGAAAAGGACATTTTGTTGTACAGCACCAGTAAGCAGACCACCACATCCATCCGTCTGTCCATTTTTGTTAACCTCTTGTCCAGCACTACTTGCTGAGCTGCCACATTGCCCCAGAGGGGAAAAAGTACCACTTTCAATATGGTGAACGAGCTTCAAGAATTAAACACGGTCTGGTGCTTCACAGCTAAGACCATCACTCATGACGTGACCCAAGGTAGTTTTCAAATGATTCTACCGGATGTCCACAGTTCACACATCATCATTCTTTGTCCAACCCGGAAATTTTGCACATGAAGTAATCAACTAAATTTCTTAGCTATTTCACCAGGAAGTTCTCAGATTTCCCAGAAACCACCCCAAACTGTTAATCTGATACCGCAAGTACACAGACTTACAGAGCGAGAGAAAAACATTAGTTAAAGTCTGAGCTGGAGTTTCCCTTCGCCTTTCCTGAAATTCCACGATGCTTTAATCATGATAGCAGGCGAGCGAGATCCGGTTTACCGGTGCTCAATCTAAGAGGATCAGGTTTAACCAAGTCTATTTATACATTGCAGGATTAGGCCGACTGAGCAAGCTGGCTCATCCCCCGTCCCGCGAGCACCACAGCTCCACAGAACCCCACGGCCTGGGTTTGCGCATCCAGGACCGTGCAACCGCTCGCTGACAGAAACACGGATTTCGCAGGAGAAACCGAGCATTTCGCACCTTTTAAAATGTCAACAGCTTTGAAACAGAAACTGTGAGGATGTTCCTACGGAAGGCAGGCTTGCCGCTGCTTTGCCAGCTGAGAACAACAATGCCCTGGGAAGCTGCAATTGTCTAGAGATAAATTCAGTTCCAAAGAAGGACAAAGAAGCCTTGAGGAAAGATTATATTTACAAGTAGGCCAGCACGCCCTGCTGCAGCTGTGTGGGAAACTTGGATCAAGTCCACGCTGCTCCCGCTTGTTTCTGTGCAAAACCGTCACGCCGCATTCAAGACGGCCTCATACAGCTGCGCGTAACGCGCTACGGGGTACGGACACCGCATTTCTCATGATGAATGTTCACAAAATGGAGCTCTGCCCCAAACTGCGCGTTCCACCCATTTCCGACCGGATTATCACCTCACCTTAACATCACCACGAGAGCTTTACATGGCTTTGCAAGTTGGCTATTTTCTCTGCTAACGTAAGCCAGTCTCTGGCTGTTTGCGGGAAATGTAAACAACAACTTTCTCTGCCCCTCCAGTCCAAACCGATCCGGAGACGTCCGTTACGAGGCGAACGCGAACCAAACGGAGGAGATGACATAGCAGCTTGGGCTCGCCAGTGACACGGGACCGTGGGTGGTTGTCAGGACGCAGGCATGCGGCTGCGCACTGGGGATCAGCCCTCCCCGATTTGCTCACACGGCTATTCTTAGTGCCACCGCCGGCAGCCCTGGGCACCGAGTTATGTCACAGTTGCACCGAGGGCCACCGAGCTCACTTTCAATTTCACAGCCAAGCCATACAGCTGATGCCCGACACCTGCAGCATTCGCTTCCCCAACCAACAAAGCTTCCTCAAAACCTATTCTTACTAATTACCTGACGGATCCTCCGATACCCGTCGGCCACGGTCTTTAAAACTGCGTACGTTCCTTTAGAAAGGAATCTGTCGGCCTCCTCTTTCTGCCGAAAGTGACAGATGGCAGTGATCCACCAAACGAAGTCACAGTGGCATCCACGCAGGGTCGCACCGGTCACCTCTCGGCCACATGCCGAAGCAAACCCACGTGTCATCCGAGGGATTTTCATTCACACTTTGGTCTTAACATTCTGCAGTTTAGACGTGAACATTTCCAACCACACTGGAATGCACTACGAAAGAACTTCTGGCTGACCTCAATCCCAAAACCAACGGCAATACACAACACAGCAAGCGTTTCCACCCGCCCTCCTGTTTCACGACGCAGAGAAAACACTACATTTTGACATGTTTCAAATGAAATATTGGAGCTGGGAGCATATGTGCTGTAATGAAGATCTGTACAGCCAGAAAACACCCATCTGTTCGCTTTGGCCTTCCTTGATTATAAGCCCACCCGGACTATACCACAACGGGTAAAGCGGCCAGAGATAAACAGCACCTTCCAGGACCTTCCTTTAAGGCCTCAACACATGACTCCCCCAGCGGAGGAGTAGGTACCAGGGACCATAAACTGTGCCGGAACTCATCTCAACACAGACATCCTCACGGCACAGTTAAAAATAAACCTTTAAAAAAAAAAAAAAAAAACAGCATTTAAATGAATTGTAACCAAAACGCACAAAACTGCAATGTAAAAAAATTTTTTTTCATTTTAATTCTTAGTAAAAGTCAACCAGCTTCATTTATACACGCAGATAGTAAACAGCGTTTTGAAGGTCAAGTACCTTTTAACAGTTCATGGTTATCGGTTATTCAATTAACTAACTAACTATGATCCAATCGGGGCCGTTTCTCCTCAGTCTCCTTTTTACGAATAAAGCTCAGCCTCTCCTAGCAAACAATGGGCAAACGGTGAATGAAAGAAGAAAATCCCAGACAGGTAAGTGATGCTGTCGTGAATCTGCAAGTACACAAAAGAAAATGCGGGGGACCGAGATCCCTAATAATGAGACAACAGAACAACAGGATGAAAGCAACACTCTGTCTTGAGTTGATAAAACCTGTAAGGAAAAGGCGAATAAAGCAGAAAAGAGACGTCGCTGAGCCGCCGCTGATGTGTCGGGATGCTGTCTGAGCTGGAAGGAATGAAGACTGAGGAGGGCGTGTGATGCCTTGACCCAGTGATGACTGAAAGGGAAAATGTGCTGCTTAAAAATTAATCAAAGACCAAATTAAACTTTTTGTCTCTTAACAGAAATTAAGACTTGATTCCAAGACAGCACAGCATCCAATTCCATTGTGTTCAATGTTATAAACAAAACTAGAGGGTAACCGTTTTAGCTGAAAGGTATTTTCACTGGCTGTATTAAAGCACATGATAATTAACCCGCCATTCAGAACAAAACAAAAACACTGTTTTTAAAACCAAATATTCCACTTAAGACAAAACATTTCAACATTTCCTATTTGTCCCATCTGACTGTCTGCAGGAAGGGGTCGGCTTCTCAATATCCATTCCAGCAGCGTTTTACTTTAAATCGAAAAGCACGTCTGTGTTTTTATCTCAGCGGCGGCTCATCCAATATTCATACGTAGGGTACATTTCCTAGGACCGGATACCATGTCAGAGCTGTGCACATGACCATCTCAGGAAATCACACTTCAAAACACAGTCGCTGTGACTGATGCATGACTGACCCTGGCGGGGTGCCGGGGCTTTGGCAACCGGGGGGGGGGGGGTCAATAAATAAATGAAAACTTTAACAGCACAGTGAATGCTGACAGAGTGGCCTGTGAAACTCAGGGGTGTAAATCAGGCAGGAGGGCTTGAAGGTCAGTGGGGGGAATAAATAAATTTAAAAAAATATTCTGCCTGTTGGGGTGGGGGGGGGGCAGCATCAGACAGTGCAGGGCAAAATGCCTTCAAAGTTTATAGTCTTGGAGCACAAAGGTCATTCCTTTTTGTTTACCACACTGTTACGCCACAAAGTGAAACCGTCACTGACAAAATCTGGCAAGAAGTCCTTGCAGACATTAAAACTTGGTTACAAAATATCGTATTGAGCTATAAAATCCCACGTATTCACAAAAAAGCTGTATTGCAAACTGACAAGAAATAGGGCTTTTCCAGAACTGACATGTTCTGCCGTGCGGTGTGACTAACTTTACAGAATGACAGTCTCTCACATGGTCACAGAAAGGCACGACTTCATTGGCGACAATGACATAATGTAGAAGATTGCATTTGTAAACATCCTTTGTTCGTCACTCATGGGTGGACCAATAACATACAGATAGCGATCAAACATTCGCTGGAATCCACACAACCACGCCAGCCATGTGAAACAATAGAGAAACACCCAAATGACCCCCCCCCCCACGCTACTCATTAAGTCCACAGCTAAATTAAGTAAATAAGCCCATGACAAAGTAAACAAAGTCAGGAAAAAGCCACCGATGTGACACGTTGCTCTCGGTGTTACCTTTTCGATCGACGGAGGCGGGTGCCGCTGAGGAAGTGTGGCATGGAAAAGTTTGAGAGAAGGGTCCAAAAGCTGGAGTCGGACATTGCCCCGAGACGATGGGAACAGGGGGCCAGGCGTAGGAGAGACGTGCAAGGAGCTCGTGCTCGAATCCACTCCCCGATGGGTCCCGACACATCTGCAGCCAACTGTGATGCGCACTGCCTCGTCACCTGAGAGCGCCTCGTCCTTCCTCCGCGCCCCAGCCGAGACGCACCTGGGAGAATCCGCACGCAGGGGTCCTTCCCTTCAGCCTGGGCACCAGGACACGGCACATTCGAGCAGCTCGGCGCACGCGCGTCTTATCTTCCTCTGTCTTCTCCCTGGTCTCCTCGTGACTGATCTCGTTTCCCATACACTGGCTGTGCTAACCATGCTCCATATCGTCTAACAGGCACCTACCACTGCACGTCCTGGGGGGGTTGTGGGTAGGGCTGACTGTTAGCGGACAGCGTTGCGTCACTGACAAGCATTGCACTGTGTCCACAGCTTTTACAGTCTCGCTCCCCCACCCAGCCTGACAAGGCACCGTTCCAGAGGCCTGTTTGAAATGTACATGCTAAGCTTCTGCCGGTATCCCCCACGTCGGGGTAAAGTGGGTAGATCTGCTTTTCCCTGACACTCCCCTCCAGCCAGTCAGCGTGATAAACCAAACCGCCGGGCCCCCGCAGCAGAAAAAGAGGACACCTTATAGAGTAAAACGATGCCTGGCGAAGCGGGACCTCAGCGAGCAGCTGCACGCAGCACGCGTTCCACTGAAGGGAGCGAACTCTGCCCGTAAAGGAATCAAAACATGTACTTTAAGTAATTCTGATAGCATCTGAATGTATTCAAAGCCCCATTTGTAAGCCCTGTTCTCAAGTGCAGCTCAAAAAACGGAGTCTGTTCACAAGGGGACTTCTCTGGAATAAAACCACGTCATTGTTGGTGTCAAAACATTCAGAATCAAAGGCACTGCACTGCTTTTCATTTTATTTTTAAGTGCAGTTCACCTTCACGAGTGCTTATAAATGTCTTTGCACGATTACATATCAGACGCAACACCAGCTAAGCCGTGACGCCATTTCCTCCCCCTCAAAGGAGCAGCAGGCCTCGGGGGGGGGGGGGGGGGGAAAGGGGCGCCCCCCCCCCCC
>UFQX01001101.1:49981-61398 GCA_900497675.1 Arapaima gigas
CCCCAAGGGGGGGGGGGGGGGGGGGGGGGGGGGGGGGTGTAATGGGCGTCGCCTCCCACCTAGATAGGTCCAGCCTAACCCCTGACATGCTGCTCTCACCAGAGTTGAACAGCTTCATCAGTACATTAGCAGGACAAGTGCGGAGCTGCATGTTACCTGGGAGACTTCAAAACACACAAGTTCAACCCGAAGGTATTTCTTCTCCTTCACCCAGGCGAGGAGAAACATTCTGGCCATGTGGATATGCTGGCAAGCACTTGGTGGGTGGGGCTTCAAAGGCCCGAGCAGAAGCCAAAGAGGTGTCAGAGGCAGCTTGCAGCTACACACCTTTGTGCAGATAAGCTGATGGAGTGTAAACAATGAGCTCATCACAGCGCTGCGGTGCTCACTTGAAGGAAAGGTACACACACGGCCTCAGAGTTCCCCCGTTCGGCTTTCCAGCAACTCGACGGCGACCGAAAACACGTCTGCGTCACAGATTTTTCACGTCCAAATCTGCAGTAACTGTCTAGAACGCTTAATGAGTGCGGTATAAGGAAAGGGAGGCAACAAGCTGTGAAACAGCCGCTCAGGACGACACCCCAAACATCTCGCCACCACAGTGACAGTGGCGCAGTAAAATAATATCTCAAACATTAAGTAATACGTGAGAGCGTGGACCTGCCCAGCAAAGCGACACGTTCTGTCACCGTGTGTAGAATACGACATATAAAGGCTGTCAATTAGAACAACTCATCAGGCAGTTGTAAAATCTGCATGTTAACAAGTAAGCAAAACAGACATTATCTCATGTTTAAAAGATGTGCAGCACAGTACCGAAACCCCTACAGTGCTCCTCGCTTCATGGTTGTGTCCATCATGGCTGATTGCTACTCTTGGTGTTGCTTAATTTTTGTAAAAATATAATGAAATATTCAAACACAGGCCTAATTAGCACAAGAACACAATTAGGACTAATGACTAGAACTTGTCAGTGACAGAAGCCGGGCCCATTACCGCCCAGTCCGACAAAATGGGGACCAGGGGGTTGGTGTTGCTGGGGGTCGGCGTTGAGGGAGCCCCTCACAACACAAACAGTTACAGGACAATCCACCTGGACAGAGATGTCTTGTCTTAAGGCATTTGCTCTTTGCAAATAACTGCTTGTCCAACGTAGGGTTGTGGTGGTCTGTAGTCTCCGAGAGCGAAGGCTCCACCACAGGGCAGATTAGTCACCGGTTCACCTGAAGAACTTTTTTTTGACAGTGGGAGGAAACCAGAGCACGCAGCTAAAATGAACGTGAACTTGGGAAGGAGACGCAAAGTCCCGAGAGACCGAGCTGGATTTGAGTCTGCTTCCAAACTCTACCTCCCAGACACAGTGCGACTCTTCACACCACTGTTATTTGTTCTGGACGGATACGCTGCTCCTTCTGGGTGACACGGTCTGTGTTTGAAATAAGAGGAGTTAGCAGGACATAACGGCAGCCCTGACCTGGTCCTCATTTGGTACTGAAATGCAGTCAAGCTCGAGGGAAATAGTCTGACGTGATGCTCCAACAATGGCTGCAAATGAGCCGTTGACAGAAGGCCATTCGGCAAAAACAAAGTGGAAGTCAAGCCGGTTTCAAGTTTTTAACTGTGACGCCAGGAAGCAGTGCAGGCGATGAAGCCAGCTATGATGGATAAACACAAACGGAATTGGATAATAAAATGCAGCCGAGACAGATACAAACCAGCTGAGGCTGTTCGCGGTTCCGACCGAGGTTACAAGGAACGGTGGTGTGCACTGTATAAATAACAGTCTTTTTCGGCACAAAAACTGCGGGTCGGCTTTTAGGGGGAGCCGTGGCTAATTAAACCGTACTGTAAACGGAAGGACAGGCACAGCTGAAGTTAATAACATGCATGTAGGGCGTAAGAAGGGCAGCGGAGACCAAATCTGCATATGCAAAATAGAACATCAAATGAAGTCGACACACGGAGAGCGAGCAGGACAAACCCCAGCACGCAACAACAAAACCTAACGTGACATCAGCAGCAGCCAGGGATTATCACAGTTTTTCTATGCGGTTAATTCATATGTAGGACAGTAGACGGTAACGCGGCAGTCGACTGTCCTCCGTCCGTCCAGCCTCATTAGCATATGGCTGCTCACATAATGCGTGGACCACCTGGCTGCTGAGTCACTGCTCGCCGGAATCACGGGAAAGTTAACCTTTCACTACGTCACAGTTCAACCCGGGTCATGTGTGAAACGTCCGCAACCTGAATTTTGGTCATTATTATCTACTCTGGAAGACTATTACTGCAGAGATGAAACCGTAACAAGACATGAAGGCACTGGAGGGTCCAAACACCTAAGTAATGATAACTGAATACTTTCTTTTTTAAATGAAGCCCATATGCATATACTTTATTTCAAGGATGTGTCAAAGAAAAGGAAAAACATTATACATTAGTAGCAGCTTCTGCCATTTTTATTTCCTCGCCTATATTTCCCCAATAAATCCCAGCAACGGGGTACGTCTTTTTTGTAAAGAATCCGGTTGATACTTACTGTGCAATATCGTATAATGTAGGATAGATCCAACTGCATATCTGGATGTTGCAGCTTTTCATTCTATGTCCTGGAGCTTTCCTAGCCCTTGGAAGCGGACCGTGAGAGGACCACCATTATATAAACACTAACTAATCAAAACAGTACAAAAGAAATGAAAGGAAAAAAGAAATCGAGCTCAATGACCCATTTCGTGCGCTCAAGCTGGGGTCCAGACTACAGGAACAAAGCCCAATTCACACCAACTTTTCCAAAGTGGGGAAGTTAGGGAGTCCTCAATAAGGCTGCCATCTCGAACCCGACTGGTCAAAAGGACTGAGATTGGATCCCTATTTAACCCCACGTTCACCAGCTGAACCACCGCTTCTTTGCCATCCCGTCTTTCATAAACCAAAGTCGTCATGCAGCACTGAGGATGCAAGCAGCAGCCATTTTCTCACATCCACATCGAGAATTCGGTAAATTCTCTCCGGTACTGTGAACAAATTCCATTTAACCCACCAATGAACGCAGGTAAATAAAAAGAAAATAGAAAGTAAAGGGGAAAGGAAGGCCGCGCGTGTAGCCGAGGCCCTACTTCGCACCTGAAATGTTCTTCTCGGGTATCAGTACGCCAGACATCAGCCTCTGGCTGGTTCCCAAAGTGTCCCAAAATGACCATGGTCTCCATCGACCACAAGCCTTACGTTCTAACAAGAGTGTGTGTGTGTGTGTGTGTGTGTGTGTGTGTGTGTGTGTGTGTGTGTGTGTGTGTGTGTGTGTGCGCGCACGTGTGGTCCGGTCACTGCGGACCAAAGCAACTGTGCAGTTGCGCTCGCTCTTACCTCCAGAAGTGAAAGGCGTGCAGGGGGCTGCATGGGCTGCAGGGGCTTGTGGGAGTTGGGCTCAAGCTTCTCGGAGTAAGGCTGCAAGTTAAATTGAGCTTTGTGAACAGGCGTTCTCCAGCATGACCTCGCAGGCACCCACAGAGGCGACAGCTAAGCAGGACATCAAGAACTGTCGCACCAACTCTTCGACTCCAGCTCTGGAAACCAGCGGTGAATATTTTTAACGCAATATTACTGAAGGACGTCTTCCCCCCCCTGCCATCCCAGGTTCACAGAGATGAACTAGTATGCTAAGGCTAAGCTAAAACACACAGGTCCCTCCTTGGGGGAGGGGGGGGGGGTGAAGCCCCACAGGGTTTGCAGTGCAAGCAAGCTGCATTAGAACCAGCTCGGCGAGGAAAGGACCGACGCAACGTGATGTTCAGCCCGGCTGAGAAGCCTTGGGAAGGGCAACCGTGGCTCTACTTCACCTCTTAAAAAAAACGAACGTGGGGACAAACCCATCGCCTGCTGCTAGCTGGATTAGCATGCAGGGACCCATTGCCGTGGCAACACTGTCAATGGTCCTGCCCCTCTGAGCACAAATGTAAACATGTGGTGCAGTGACCAGTGTTTCCAAGGGGTAACGTTAGCATTTCCTGCTAGAAGGAAATACGCGTTTTAACATACAGGCACAGGGTCAAATGGAAAATTTTCCACAGTGTTTAACTCTACATTTCCCAGTGTTTTTGGGCTGTTTTGTACTATTGTGCCAAACCCACCAAAGCAAAACACAGGGCCTTTTGTGCGGCTACTTCACGACTGAGCGGAGAACCGGACCGCTGCGATCAGCAACATACTGTCACACCGACTGTGTCAGTGTCAGTACAAGCAAACAGGACAGCTACAGTCACACACCTGCACTAGTCCTGCATCCTAGTCCTATGTCCCCCCCCCCCCCACGTAGACGCATGCAGGCGGTTAGCCGATGCTATGCTAGACGCTGCCCGTGTTAACGTCGCACTTCCTGCAGACAGTGCTACAGCTGATGTCTGCCTGCGCCGTCAGTGGCGATTCCGCTCCGAACTGCGACAAAACAAAGGCACGCGACGACGGAACGACACAGAGAGCGGAGCCATCACAGGCAACACGGGAGGGAGGGAAAAAAAAAAATACTCACTCCAGCGTCAGCCCTGGAATTCGCAGCCGCTCCCGCTGGGCTTTCATGACTGCAGTGAGCGCTCGCTCGCGCCCGCTATTGTGAGGATGATGTATTCATACGGCCAGCATCCCCGCGCACCAGCTGAGAGCCACAGCAAAATACTATAAAGGAACGGACTAACAATGCCTCACGGGGTGGGGGGGAGGGCTGGAGGTGCTGGTGGTGGGGGTATCGGAGCGGTAACCAGGTTTGCTCCATCCACTCACACCTCAAGCTGTCAGATAAGAGTGTCAGCTGCTCGTGAAGGGCACAGAGCCTGGACTCTGTGTCCCCCCCCCACCCAACCCAACCCCTCTCCAGCCTCGCATGCCTGCCCCCCTCCCCTCCTGTCCCCTCCCCCGCATCGTCTCTACGCCTCTGATGGTGATTCGCTCCATCCGAGTGATCCCGGCCCCCTCGTGTTGTTCGCCTATGTGGGAAACGTGTGCGCTGGACAAGCCGTCTGGGGTCTCCGGCCAACCAAGTGTCCGATGGGGGGGGGGGGGGGGCTCTGAAGGACAACCGGTGTACAGCTTTGTCTCACACACACACACACACACCTTGCTGGCCCCTTATTAGCTCTTCACCCACATGTTCTGGTCATTAACCAGCTGCTGTCTCTGTGTTGATACAGCAGAAGCTGAACTGTAGGAACATTCGTTCAACAGCAGCCAGCTCAGCCCTCCTGTTTCACGCCTTTTCATTTTAACAATATTTACTTCTTTAAGGATGGTGGGAAACACAATAAAGGCCATCAGAACTGCAAGAAGCAAAAAGACCTGATACAGAAGGGAAGTGAAGAAAACTACTGAGCACAGTGAAGACAGTAGATCAAATCTCAGTGCAAATTTGGAAAAAAAATTACACTTTACATGACATTAATGAGATAATTTAATTTAACGTGAGTGTAAATCTGAAAATGGGTGAGCAGCAAAAAACACTGTATATGTTTACTTTAACATATCGTACGGGTTAAGAAATACAACCTCGGCGCAGTACAGGTCAAGCAGCCAAATAACTGCTGAATTTTAAAAAAAAAAAAAAAAGGAACCAGGTGGGATTTGCAACATCTTTCACAGTAACTTGAGCCTCTGTAATAACTGCCGAAATAGTCACTTCAGTTGGCACTTTACTGACTCATTGGACAAAACTGCAACTAATATTTCACAATAACACCAATTTTTGGTCCAGAAAACCAACATCCTGGCAGGGACAAGTTGTTAATGGCAGCGAGCGTTGCTGTCTCCCGTCAAATTCCAATACGCGTCTATACCCTCACTGCAAAAGTGACTGGAAATGGGTTTCGAAAATGGCATGAAAAATTTACACCGCGACACGAGGGATGTATTTTTTTGTCACGAACGCATCACGTGTAGCCAGGATCCTGACACGTGAAAGGGTGGCTGCAGCCAGGAACACATTCGGCCCTGGGCATCAAGCTTTATTACCGCACGCGCTGCGACATTCGCAACCATGCTGACACCTCCACGGTGGTACAAGCTCTAAAACCAAGGAAGATTGTATCTTGACATACTGCCACGTAACCATAAAGCGAGGAAACCAGCGAGGTATTAAGTCCACACCTGTACCGTAGCGCTGCAGCAGGTCCCCCCGAAGCCATGTTTGGGCCACTGTGTGGCAAAGTGGCCATCGCTGAACATGCGATGGGCATCAGGTAGCAAGGAAGTTGTGATCACCTGCTAACGTTACACAGCTGCACAACTACGCACTAACAGCACACTCGCACTACTTACACACAGCATGACTAAAAAACCTGCATGAACTGGACTGCTGTACATACAGCACTGTCTAAATGTCCACGCGCCAGAGCTCGACCACTGGGGTTGATGAATGTTTTCTTGGGTCCCATGCAAAGCGCTGCACCAGCAATCTCTGTGTGCCCTTCAGAGGTCCTCCTAGATCAATAGCTCCAGCAGAAGGTGTTTGGATCTCTCTGTGGGGGCACATTAACCTGGATGTGACCCAGTCGCCTTTGGAAGAGTACCGGAAGCCACGGTGGGATCGCATTTCTGCCATGCCAAATTTCCAGGAGCTCCGGCAGCAGCTCAGTGTTTGGACCTCAGTCGAGATGCCCACCACGCTGCACAGAAGAACCCCCTGCATTTTCATTCACCGTACGCACTCGTCCAACCTGCTAGTCTCTGCAGAAATCGCAGCTGTTAAAACGTACATGTCCAGAAGTCATTTAAAAGCCATACAGTCCTAATCATGCAGGTGACCTTGCAATAGCTCCACACCATCTGGAAGTCATTCCAAACGGCAGTACCGCGCTCACTCTGCTGTATGATCATTGCTCACGGGCGTCTGGCCAAGGGTAGAGGGTCTCTGGCTGCTGCGTCAAAGTGTGACTCACCTGCACAAGAGATCTCCCCAGCAGTCAGAAACACACACATTTGCCGAAAGGCCCGGGGTACGTGGTGGTGGGGGTGAACGTGCGCAAAGGCATTTGTGACAGGCGGTGGCGTCCACGCTTTGCCAACCGCCATGTTTTTCAAATGTAACATCTGACTGTTCCACGAAATTTACTCTTGGCTTCTACAGCTGCCCATTAATTCAAATTTGGGACTCAGGTCATGCGTGAAAGTCATTAAAATGACTCCCAGCAGAGCCAGGCTGATCATGAAAGGAGCAGGAGCTTTGTTTGTTGCAGGGAATAGGCTTTTGCTCCCAGACCCTAGAGTCCAAAGCCAAAGACGTGACTTTACCCCCATCCTGAACCGCTGGTTGATGCCATTTCCCCCCAGAAACATCTAAATAACCTTCTGCAACATTTATATTTGTTGATTAGAACTTTACACCAAAGAGACTTACAATGTTAAGCTACTTAGTTGATTTACCCTTTTTTATAGCAAGTTCAGGTAAGTGGGGGTGGGATTCAAGTGCAAGGAAGCAGCACTGATCACGATGTGACCTGCTGGCCCGACTGGTCCACCTGATGTTCTCATGTGATTAACTGCAGTCACTGACCTGCTACTACTGACCTCCTGTCAGCCAGGTGGTAACCTGTTCCAGTTAGTGTTCAGTGGGGTTTAAAAAAAAAAAATAAAAAATAATAATAATAATAATAATAATAATAAATTGACACCATTAGAACATGAAAAACGAGAAGAAAAACAGCAAAGGCCCTGGATTCAGGTCATGATGACTTTGGTTGCTTGCATCTGACACAGCGTCACTAGGGTGACTGTAGAGCTCAAACCGCAGGCTTCGGAACCTCAGAGGTCCATTAACGCCGTCTGTACGGGTTTCGGGCAAGACACGCTGCCGGCTGCTCGGGGCAGACCCCGCAACAACGCTGCAGGAACGTCATCATTCCGCACTTTCGCGGTTTCTCTCATTTTGCAACACAGGCACATTAAACCCACACAATAAGAGCAGCTCTTAGGGGTCAAGTAGAGTGCAAATAAGCAGCCTGTCTCGCCACAGCGGACAGTCGAATTATCGACATCCTTTGGCTTTTCTAGAAATGCCGTGTTGATCGCAAGTCAGTTCCGCTATTACTGTTGAGGCGAGGAAAACACCCCCTTTCTGGATCTCGTATGGAAGGAAGCACCCAGGAATGAGCTGGAGCAGCATGGATGAAAGCTTTGAAAAAGAGCTGAATTTCTCCACCAGATTAGCGCAATAATGTCACCATGTTTGGCTTCTTAAATAAATACTACCTGTGACGATTTCTTAAGGCCAATGAAAGTTCCTGTAGTTGTACTCATGAGCAAAGCATTTGACCGGAACTGTCCCAGCAAAATTTGAAACGTTTCCTTCACATAGTTTACCCTCCCCTTTTAAGACAGATATACTCCAGAATTATTCACAAACCCTCTATTTTAACCGCACCTTTTTAATTATGTACTTTTTAATTATCTATTTCATCAAAGCTGCTGAGCTGCAGATCCAATTCAGGGTGTGTTTTCCTGTTCTTGCTGGGTGCACAGCCCAAACACGCATGTGGGAGAAGGCAGCAGTAAACCGCTGTACCACTGACAGCACCTGCCCCAGCCGATGTTCTTCACTGCTTTGACCTCAATCGTGTAACAGTCACTGGTAGAGTTTTGCATTGTGCTCCAAAGAAGCTCGTGTATTAAACTTCCAGTATGTTGAAAGAAATGAAACCTGCTGACTAGGGCAGGTAATTCATCCTAAGCGCTGGCCTTATTTGAAAGCGACTGTGAAGCGAAGTCCACGGGGGGCTTCCACATTCCCCAGAAGACAGACTTCCGAGTTGCATAGCAACCACAGCAGCACCAGCAGGACCGGGAGTGATCTGTCCCCGGTGTCTAGCGCTGCTATGTTCTGACAGGGGGATGAACCGACAAGGAGGTGAGCAGAGCACCCCGCTAGGGGGCAGGCAGGCAGGCCTCACACGGCTGACCTCCGCCCTGGAAGGGCACCTTTGTCTGTTAAGAGGCTTGAGAGGAGAAATGAAGAAGCCAGCGGGGGGGGGGGGGGGGGGGGGGGGGTTACACAGACCACATTCCATATCAAAGAACAAGCCAAGAACCGACAGCCCATCCAAACCGCGTGAGGCACCGAGGAGACTGACGTGTTATTTCACGGCCAAAGCCAGACACTCGACCGGAACTGGGATAATCGACTTCAAGTGCCACTTTTGTGGTGCCGTAACGGCTGCGGGCGCAAAGGTCACGTTGTCAGTCTTTTTAAGATGACAATGTGAGCCGTGAGCTCGGAGATCAAACTAATCATTCGATTCTGCACAATCACACACACGCTTGCCCAACAAGTCCAATGCTCTGGCAAACAGTAACAGTGAATCACCCAGACAGCCATTCAGCCCAGACCAAAAAAACTATTACTTCCCATTTCCAAAAAGCCATTATCACTGAGATGAATCCAATTAAAAAGAGCAGTTTCTGGATTCTGAAATGTACTACCTTTTCACACATAATCATACTCAGCTGCACAGCCAAATACATCTATACAAATTTGGTGCCGTTTACTGCCAGGCAGAAACGCGTTTCCACATTTGCCTGCAGCGGCAGAAATCCGAAATCTCTTCCTCTCACTGTGCCAAGCCTCAGCTCTATTCCTACAGTGAAAAGGGTAAATCGCAAGCCTCCTTGCTCACATATTTATCCATTTAGCCGACATTTTTCTCCAAAGTAACCTAATGTTTAGCTACCACTTACAATTATTTACCTGTTTATACAGTGCGGTCATTTTTACTACAGCAAGAGGTGGGATTTGAACCTGGATGCTTCGGGTGGGAATTAGAAGTTCTAACCATTATGCCATGTGAGGCCCATAGGGAGAGTCATTTAGCAGCCAAGCGAATATAAATGTGGTGGTGGGGGGGGGGCAAAACACAAGGAAGACATTGAGGAAACACATGCCCAGCACGGCTCAGCCATTTGTACTTACAAACTCCCTCTGCGTGGCAGGCTCAGTTCTTTCTGCAAAAGAAGAATGAAGAAAAGAGCATAAGTACTGACTGGAGGATACAAAAAAGAGGAAAAATGTCACATCAGAATGTTTGTGACACCTTGGAAATGACACATCTGGTTAGTAACGCAGCACTTCAGCGAACATTCGAGTGAACATATGCCTGTCGAATACACACCCGGTCCTTCAGGACCTCACAAAGTCCGCCCTCTTTTCACAATTTAACACCAGGGAAAAACAGCAGATAACTTCAGAAATGGTACATTTTTAAAAACGTTAATTAATAACTGACGACACAGCTACTCCACTGTGACTAGTACACACCTTAGATTAAATCTGGATCTGAAGTACAGCTGAGCCAGTGTGCAATGAATAAGGTTCACATTGAGCCCTACAGCATCCTGCAGGTCACCTGCTCGGCCCGCCTGCTGTGCAGGGGGTTAATCGGCAGTAACCGTGGCGATGTTTTCCATTACTAGCCCTCAGGCTCAAGGCAATCAACTGTTTCTTAACCACTAAAGCCATATTCATTATTCATAATTTTGCTCCATCTGAAGCATTTGTTAATTTATAGTGCATTATCCATTCAAGGAGCTTTATTGATGCTGTATTGAACAGCTGAACAAAGTGCTTTAGAAACAGCAGCCAAAACAAGAACAACTGCAAAGACATACTGCATATTTATTTATGTATATTTTCACGGCCAACACACTTCCTGTTCTTAAAATCATTAGCGCACAAAACCACACAATGTTTTTATGTTTATGGGATATTTTCCTACCTGACAACAGTTTGAATTATTGTTAGAACTTCTCATTGCTGAGCTGTAAAGAGAAGAACTCAGTTCCAGTATCCGAGGCAAGAGATTGTAGGTGACGCGAATGTTTATGACCAGCAACCAGTACCATTCTACTATTAAAATGATCATCATTATGCTTATTTATATGCTTTTAAGTTTGTTTTGTACCTAATTTCTTACTCACAGTCTGATTCATGTCCCTTATCATTACTTCTGTGCAATGTGAATCACATTAACTCAAAAGCAATATAACGTAACTAAAGGTAATGCATTTTAAAGAGCTGCTTGCCTTGGTATTGATTTTATAGCTAATAATACGTTTCCTTGTTTACAACCTCTTATTTCATCGTTTTATCGCAATTCGTTTCCCTATATGGCAATTTAAAGGCAGTCATTTCACATCAGGAAACGCATATGGAAAAAACAGCAAAATATATCAACATATCTAAATTTGATAAAAACGATACCTTGCAATTATTTTCCAATATGTAACATGTTGTAATTTATCTATTTTCTTCACTTGACAAAATATTTTCTGTATTACAGACTTAGTCAGCAGCAGGGGTCAAACGCCCTTCATAACCAGTAGAGGGAGACATTTCCCACTCAAAAGGTCAACCCCCCCCCCCCCCCCCCCCCCCCCCCCCCCCCCCA
>UFQX01001101.1:68954-113075 GCA_900497675.1 Arapaima gigas
GGGGGGGGGGGGGGGGGAGAGACTATCCATCTACCTGCTTGTCTGAGCATTTTTCATAGAGAGCTGTCCAGGTAGAGCCTCACATGTGCCAAGCAACCCGCCCTGCCTTGCGTTTCACTGGGTGTTTCCGTCTCGCGTTAAAGCAGATTTCCCAGTTCGTTCAGTATAGTATAGAAAAAAAGAGGAGAGCGAGCGAGAGGCTGAGGTTGAGCCCAGGATGGCAGCCATGCGACCGCAGCACTGCATGCTAAGCAGATCCTGCGCTGCCATCACACGTGCAGACAGACACGCGATGCACAAAGCCTGTCCGATATGGTGGCCACAGAGCCACCCGCATCGATTTCTGCCTTATCTGTGGAGCGAGAGCAACCTCTAAGGCAAAGCAAGCCAATACAGCAGGGGGATATTCTTCTGATCCGGGCGTCCAGGAGATATTTCAGCATTTTGCCCTGTAAGCGGGGCCTCAGCGCGCGACGTGTTTATCAATCGCCTGTTTCCAGGTGCTTCTGAATGATGAAGTCAGATTTTTTTTCCATGCGGAACAACAAGCTCCGGAGAGAAGATTTCATTTCTCCCACATTACTGGCACCATGCTGCCTTCCCCAAAAAGAGACAAACATGGCAATTTGACTCTACGGCAATTCATTTTACCCACCTGAAACAAGAGGGAAACAAAAGCAGGGAAAAAATAAACATGTCTTCACCACATGTCTGAAGGAGAACATCCTCAAGACCATCATCCTGACTGAAACACATTTACAAAAATTCAAATTAGCTAAAGCAAAACAGCGCAATGATGTGGTCTGACAAACTTGCCTGTTTCTAAGACTATTCACAAGGACAAAGGAACTCTAGTCAGTGGAACCATACAAGTTCATCTGTCCTAATCTAAGTGGATCGTGTCCACCTAAGCGTTAAAAAAATCCAGTATCGCTTAGTCAGATGAAAAACACTAATAACAATAATAATAACAATAATAATAATAACAATAATAATACAGACGGCAAAAATAAATCAGCAGCAACAGGTTCACGTCTCACTGGGCCCTATTGCTGTGGCCTACGATCCACCCATACAGTGCAAACAGGTAAAAAAGAATAAATGTGCTCTGACGAAAAAGTCACTTTGGTCAAACAATGGAGAAATAGAGCAGAAGCTACATAAACTATTTAAATTCCTGTGTTAAACGCACTGATTGAGGAAAAATCTTTTTGCAGCGGGAAAGAAGTGTTGTAAATTCGACTCCCTAGGAAAACTCAACCGTGTTGACAATATAGGCATTAAAATAAAGGAGGAAGAGCATAAAGGTGAAATGCAAGGAGGATCCAGCTTGAACGCAGCATTCCAAAAGGTAACAATCCTACAACTAGTCAGTGAATTCGCGGCCAGTTCAGGGAAAAGCCAGATTCGGACAACGACCAACTTCCAGCTCTATCTGCATTCTTCCCCGTAACTGTGAAATATGACTCCTCGGTCCGTAATGGTGCCTCTGTGCCGCGCTGCAGGCCCTGAAACACGCTGCCAATTCATACACAATTATCTCCGCCTGACTCTCGATCAATTTGGGCCCACTTTCCACTCCCGCTCCCGTCTGCTGCCGAACAGGGCAGATAAGCGCATGCGTGGCGTCGGCCAAGAGCTGCTCTCACACCACAAGATTATCGCAGCCTCGACCAGACAGACCGTCCAGGGCACGTCATGCTGGGAATACAAATAAACAAGACGTGATCAGATAACATCCTAGTCAATAGAGAGTTTTCTTGAAATTGGCAAGTCCTGGAAGTCACCTTTACCTCGCTGACATTCATATCTTGGCATTCGGATATCTCGCTACGTTCGGCATCTTATCAAACTGTATACAGCATGAAAAATGATAATATACAAGCTGGAAAAAACATTCCTACATATTTACTTGTTTAGATGGTAACACTGATACAGCTATATGAAGATTACGGCTTGGGTTACCTTTTCTTTGACCTTTAAAATAAAACTTCTTTAAAATGAACTTTTTTTTTTTTAAGACAAAACACTGCCTGAAAACCTAATACAGCAAAGGAAACCCAGGCTTTGTCAGCTAAAATGTACGGTTCAGCCAGGTCACAGAGTAGGGGGGGGTCACGTGTTGAAAGGGTCTCCGCCGCCACCAAGTAGAGGAGCAGATCCATTTGTCGCTTTTTACACATTTCCCCTGCATAAACGTGCTATGTGGTCCACGAAAATAACCTTTTTTTAAAATTCTGGGAGAAATACCATAATATAAAAATATATTCATAATCCATATTTGTTTCCCCCAGTCCCTTCAACGAATAATTCTTGTTTGGGTTGTGAACAGATTCTCAGCCCTTGGAGTTAAGCCGCGCCAGACTGAGAAACGACACTGACGGCGATCCATGCAAATTTATGACAAATGAAGATTTGACAGGCAGGAGGTTTTAAAAACCACATTAAAGCGGCTCCTTCCTCCAGAGGCCCCACTTCGCATTCTGAAAAACAAAAGGCTCACGGTGAAGTTGGTGCGTGCGGCCTAGAGGACCTCCGCCTGACACGCAAGCAGTGACCCCCCGGCGTGCATTCAAGACATGCGTGACGCACCACGAGCGTTTGGACAGTGTGTTAAGATTGGGGGGGGGGGGGGGGTACCAAAAAAAACCCACAAATGAGTTCCGAAGTGCACCACAGGCATCGGTCTCACTGTGTCTGCTTTCACACCTGTGCTCTTGCTGCAAGCCTTTTGGGTGGAGCACAGATCACTCCATCTGAAGCTGCTAAGAGACTGTTGGCACACAATCCCAGAACCTCCCTGNACCCACCGACGATCCTGACAGATCATTACGATGCTGCTCCACACCTCGGCGGAAAAATAAACATTCCGTTTCTTTATTCTGTCAATGTTTTTGCGAAACAGGGACAAATCAAGCTGAACAAAACACCCAAGGACTATAAATCTACCACCAAGCGAGACGACCATCAAAACATTAAAAGAATTATAGATACTGGAAAACAACTATAAGTTCATCGCTTCAGTTGTAAAACACAGAATATCCACGTGTGACACGTAATAGTGCCTTATTTAATTGGTTCTCCTCTAATGTACCAAATCCCGGGGATTCTAACACACGGACTCCAAGCGGGGCGGTGGCATCGCGTTCGGAACCCTTGTGAGGAAGGTGACACATTGAAGCAGACTTGCCACCTCTGTGATTTATGTATATCCAGTTGCAATTTCCTGCAGCCCCACAGACCAGGAGACACGAAAGGGCTTTTTGATGGGAATCACTGTCAAAGCAGAAACGCTCACCGACGTCTCCAAAAATTGCTGCTCCGTCTACCGCTGGGGAGCCGGCGCCTGTCCCAGGGGACCACTAGGTGTTTACTGGGAGAGGCAGCTGCCGCGAGCTCTCGAACTGGGACCCGGTGTGTGTGTGTGTGTGTGTGGCTGCTTCTGGATTTTTCAACAGCCACCAACTGTGAAGGAAAGCCATTAAAGCAGCAGTCTGGCCTCTCAGCCAGCTTTGCCAACCGGCCAGTCTTAATCACACGACCTGAGAGGTGGCATCAGTAAGTTTTTTCTGGAAATTTGCTGAGGTTCATGTCAGGGAACCTGGCAGCCCACGGGCACATCCCCTCAGCACAGGCCCCACCGGGCCTAGCGACTGGCGGCCCCTCCTCCCACCTGGCGTGCCGCTGACATGCAGGGATCTCCTTGGCAGCTGAGCTTGCGCTCTGCTTACAATCATCTGCTAGGACATAAGGGCTTAACCACACACTCTCCTCGTGGCCCAGAAGCTGCAAGGAGCGGACATGTAATTATCCAAGAGCAACCACAACAACAACAAAAAGATTAATACATTATCACTCATTTTAATATCTCAGGAGGAACACAGCTAATTTATTCTTGCCACCTAATTAAAATTCAGATAACATCCTCGCACCTTTAACTCTTACTAATTTTAGCTGGGGATGAACACGGCACAGCAGAGAAGCGGCGATCATTGGAAAAATTACTATTTATTTGGGTTTCACTCAGAAGGCTGTCATCTACAGAGGTGTCACTGAGAGATGCTCTGGAAACCCAAAGGTGTTGGGACAACGGGCGGGGGGGGGGGGGGGGAACCCCCTTGGCTGCCNGGGGGGGGGGGGGGGGGGGGGGGGGGGGGGGGGGGGGGGGGGGGGGGGGGTAACCCCTCTGGCTGCCAGTTTGGTCTCCAAGTTCTAAGCTGCTGGTATCTATAAATTTTGTATAAAAGCCCTGAAGAAACTGAGATAAACACTGTCCACTTCTGACCCTCTGATCTATGTATCCAGATCAAAACAGCATCGCAAGTCTGAAACATATATGCACTGTGTGGGTGTGTTGTGAGGCGCAGTCTCCTTGACCTTGGAGCAGCCTGGTCCAGTCGTGCTAGAAGTAGCAGAGTGACATGTAGCTGTGACTAGATGCCTTCAACTCCCCACAAGGAGAAGCATCACATACTGGTTTCCTGCGTTTCCCAAAACCACGAAGCAAAGAACTGATGATCAAAGCGCACGCGCGCGCGCACGCACACACACACACACACACCCCTCCTATCTTCACTGTGTGCTGTGCATCTGTTTATGGGTTTCCGTTTCTTCCACAGCCAGTCAGTCCCGCACCTGAACTGCAGCCCTCCACATAAAATCGTCTTAAACAGTGCTCACCGTGTTAGTTTTTTATTCTCCTGTTCAGCGGTTTCATGCATTTCAGCACCACTTTAGTAACATATGCAAATACAAAATAATGTTCACCAATATCAATCTTCACTGAATTGTTTCCCTTTTATTATACGCCTGCAACAGGAAAACAGTAAGGCTATTGATAATCAATGCCGATATTAATACGGAGGCACATGTACCTCTAGTCGCTGTGGAAATAACACCACGCATCTGACTGCTCGGTTCACTCGGGCCTCCAGACGTCTTCCGTGATAATTTATGTAAACTGAGCCCGGCTGACAAGTTTAAGGAACCTGAGACAGAGCAGCGCTGTCCGCGACTGTCGACAGCCTCGCGCTCCCTGTCACTAGCTGATCTGTGCTGGTGCTAAAGCACAGGAAACTTTTAGGGGCTAAGAGTAATACGTGAAATACATGTATAAATGTACATATATAGTATATGTATTTATATAGACTATATGTATAACATACTTTTTTTGGACGTTTTATTTAGCATTCAAAAGTACCAAATCTACTTCTCGTGAAAAAGTGAGTGAGTGTCAAAAGCCATATACATCTTCACACTCGAGAACCGGCCGTCTGCACTTCCGTGTGAGCAACTCGCGTCCTGCTCTGCAGAGACGTGTGTGAAAACAGATGCACGGCCCCCCGTGCTGGATCAGACCCCAGATTGCAAACAGACCATGCAGCAGGAAGTTGAGCTGCTCTACATGTCAGGCTTGGTTTAAAACAGAAAAAAAAAAAAAAGGAAATGCTCAGGTTAGAATTTTAATAAGCAGACCGAGACTTCAGGTTATATATGCTCGATAACAATAAGTTTATGAGCGGGACAAAGCAGAGCCCAGTGTCTCAAAGGGGAAACTGAAAAGTTCTCTCTGCAGGACACAGCATGAGAATCTGGAACAGGGTGGCAGGGTGAGGTGACAAACACCTGAACTGCACTAGATTCGCCCGGACGGACTGCTTCTCTCTACGTCGTCGTGTCAAAGGAGAACTTTCTTCCAGTGTGGCGGATTTCTCTTTTTATTGCTTGCTATCCACCTGGCGGAGTCCCTTGTTCCTATTTTCACAATACGTCTGTTATTCTGTGCGTTTCTTCATCGAAGCTTCAGTGGGCATCAGCGTGGATCTCGAGGAAAAAGGCAGTTGGACAGGAATAAAGAACAAAAAAGCCAAATGAGGCGACAGGCTCCGTTACGGCCCATACAGCTACAAAGCATGGGGGTAATTTATGGTTTCTCTGCAAATTCCCAGTTTGGGTGCCCGTGATAAACGCCCATCGCAGGCGGGTGAAATGTTAATGGCAGTAATCCATTAATAACACTCAGAAGAAAGAGAAACTATCGCAGAGTGGGGACTTGACAGCACGTGCAAAAGTCAGATTTCCCTCCTCATTTCACAGGAACGAACCACCTCCGTGCGGCAACCGCTTCCACTCAGTGGGAATTTCATTATCTAGTTTGTTCAAAGCTTTTCTGTTCATAATTGACAAATTTTAAACGGTAATAAGATGTGAACAATCTCTAGCCAGCAGGCACCACCTTCCAAATAGACAATTACGGACGGGATATGAAAAAAGCAATTTCACATTAATTAATCCGTGGAAATTTAACAACTAAGGCAAAAACAAAAAAAACATTACAAGCATAAATATCACAACCCAAACCAGTCGTTCTGACATCAGACAAACGGACAACAGCTGCTTTTTAAACTTTTCCCGTTTGGCATTTACCACAGTGACATCACCCTCGGGACTCACGGTCTTGGAAGGGAATGCCGGTGCCACAGTAAGGAAAAACAAAAGATCTGCCAAGTGAGGACATCCCGTTTGCATGTCAATGAGCCGTCCGCCGCCAAGGCTTCAGGCGGCTGCAACCAAACTACACCTCACCTTTGACTTTTACTGGAGGAAAACGGTATGTGTTTCAACCTGGAAGGCAACACAGGTTTGCGGGGGACACACACACATACACACACCAGTCTATGTCACCTCAGCTACAGCCAACAACAGCAACCAAAAAGAAAGAAAAAAAACAGTTTTGTCATAAAGGAGGAAAAGACCTTAAAATGGTAACTGAGAAATAACTAGCCAGGTTAACTAGAATGTTTATCATTCTTCCGCCAGCAAGCGACAGCTTGCCATTCAACAACCGACCTGCGCCGCATTGTTTCACCTCAGCGCCCCGTCTGATTTCACCTCAAAAGGAAATAAGTTTGATTTTATTATTTCAGTTATGTGCAACATCCCTCGTGAGGCACGACGCAAAGGTGTTGAGCAGCGGTACGGTTTCCATTAGAGTTGAGCTTCCAGCTGTGCATCTGAGCCGACTCGCCCAAACCCCACATGGATGAGTGCTCGGATGTGAGAAGCGAGCGAGCAGGCAGGCGGCCGAGAGAGGGAGTGATCCGACACGCGCGCTGCATGCAGACGGAGCCACGTTCCACCACAGTCAGGTGTCCTCACAGAGGTGCCAAACTCCTGAGACTCAGCAGAAGGGCTGGCGGGGGGTGGGGGGGCATTTGTCCCCTTACCTGTAGCCCTCGTCTCCTCAGAATGCTGGACTCATCCATGCTACAGCGTGACTCCTCTCGCTCCTGCTCCTTCCTGGTGCCACAGGGCCATGCTGCACTCGCCTTGCCCGCTCCACCACGCTACATCTGATATCTTAGCAGCTGCTCCACACTTACATCACGACGTGTCTGATTGGACGGGGGGCAAAGTCAGCTGATGCCCCCCCCCCCACCCACCCAGCTTTCCTCTCCAACTTCAGGACAGAGAGAGAGAGAGAGAGAGAGAGAGAGAGAGAGAGAGAGACAGAGAGAGAGAGAGAGAGAGAGAGAGAGAGACAGAGAGAGAGAGAGAGAGAGAGAGAGAGAGAGAGAGAGAGCTCCAATTCAGCACTGTGATGGGGGGTCATGGATTCATTCTCCCGAAGGAGCTGCGCTTTCTGCATCGCAGGCGACTGTAGTAAAAGGGAGGAAATCCTGCCCTGTGTTGTTCAAGCTGTGCTCACAATGCAGCCGACATCCTGTCCTCCCGTCTGCCCGCCGCTGCAGTCCCCCCCCCCCCCAAGCCACGTTGCCCGGCACAGAGGTGGGACAGTACCTGGAAGGTCAGCACGCCGGCCGGGAACACAACCGCTCAGCTGGAGGCGACAGCTGGGGAGGAAGAGGACGGAAGTGGGACCGATAAAGGCAGACGCCTGGGATGGGCCATGGGGGGTCAGGGAAGAGAGACGCAGCTGGGCAGCCAGGTCCCTGAGGACACCCCTACCTCACAGGGTCAGTGGGAAACAGAGGGGGGCTGGGGGGTATCCGCCAGGCAAAAACAAGCTCCCTTGTCAACAAGCCCCTTAAAGCCACTAAAGAGGGTACAGTGGACACACACCCGTGGCAGGTGGAGGGTGTGCGCCACGCGCTCCTTCCTTGGCCAGCTATCATGGCTCCCTAGAGTAGGCGAGCAGGAATGACGACGATCTTTTTTATTACTATTATTGCCATTACTGCTGTCGGAATTACGAGCGTTTAGAAAAATAAGTTGCGATTCCCTTTGTGACTTTCCCACGCAGCAATTTCACAGTCCATTTCAGCGCGCGCTTCGCCTGCCCCACCCCCTACCCCTCTCGTTTCAATTTGTTGTGACTGCTCCGTGAATATTAAGTGGGATCCCCGAGCCCCCCGTGCCAACCCTCCTCCTCGCTCGCTAACTGGCTCCAGCGCTTTCTGTTATCGAGCACCGGCGGTTCACAGGTTCCACAAAGGTCAGAGGAGCGACTGAAAGAAACTCTTTTGCTGGCACGGCGTAAACCCAGATGACAAAACCAAAAAATAGATAAATAAATAATCACACTAGTAAGTATAACTAGGATGGAAAAAAATTTTTACCAAACCAACCAAAGCATTCAGGGGGCTTCCCTTATATACTTAACAAACCAAACACCAAAACTCAAAGAGATCTCAAAATCTGAAAATCCACTCAGTAGAAAACCAGAGCATTTCATAAGCAGTGTCAATCACAATCATGCAAAAACGATTTCACAGAAAAATAAGTAAAAACAAGCAATTTTTTGACGGTAATGACGCCCACCAGCAGATCTTTGGCGAGGTGCTTAATAGGCCTGCGATAAGCTGGCATCTAACCCGTCCTGCCAGCTTCCCCCACCGTGGCAGCAAAGCACCACGCTGTAAATCGGCACCTTAAGGGTCATTGGGGGTGGGGACTTCCTTTCCAGGGGAGGAAGAACTATGGTGAAAAAGTGGCAGGGGGGGGGGGGGGGTCNGGGGGGGGGGGGGGGGGGGGGGGGGGGGGGGGGGGGGGGGGGGGGGGGGGGGGGGGGGGGGGGGGGGTCATGGGGTGAAGGGCCACGGGGAGAAGGTTGACGAGTGACATCACTGCCGGCCACAGAGCAATTCAAAACATACCCACCCATAACTCTCTGCTGCGACAGGTCCCGGCAGCGGCTGGGAGGGTTAGCACAGCATTCTGGTTCATATCCCACCACTTAATAATAGCAACCGCCTTTCTATAAAGGCTTTTACTGTAAACAAACCTCTGCAATGTCACTCGAAACCCACCAGACACACTCCTTCAATTTAATGCAAAGACACAAGATGTTCACTGATGAGCCAAACTGAAAATACAAAGAAATACAGTTCTGGGGAATTATTTTTTCTACTTCATTCTTTAGCATCTCAGCAAACCTCTTCCTACCGAAGCCATCTTTGCGCAATGGCGTGAAAAGGAAACCAGACCACACAATTGGCCTGATAACAATATGGAAGTGTGTTAACATATTGTACATGAGACATGCAGCAATGCCCGGCACTGAGGATTGTGTCAGGGGTCCACCGTTGTGACCACAACCATTTCATCACACTGACAGCTTTCATTTGCGTCACGTTACCACCGGTGTGCGGTACCATCTACAGCGGGCGGTAATGGGCTTCCATGGCACATGCTGGAGAAAGATTGATTTCAAGGTTGTCTACCTGGAAGGTGAACTTCATCACCAACCCTGGAGAGTAGTCCCAAGCTGCAGCATACAACAAATGAATCTGGTGGGGGGGGCTAAAACGAACGTCAACACTTCCTCCCCGTCAAAGGCAACGCAAACCGCATTAGCATGAAAAACATGTTACTTCTGAGGAGGAGGAGGGACAGTATAACCACCAAACGTTCACAGTATCAAGCTTCGTCAACAGGAAAAAATACATGCAAGTTAATTTGGGAAATATATCTCACACCCCCAACACACTGCACCGGGGGGGGGGCTTTGAGGATTAGCGATTGACAAATATAAGACACCAGTCTAGGGTAGGTGACCCTTCGTAACAGTATGTGAACAAATCATAAATAAAGGATGAAAAAGCCTTTCCACTCTGGCTTGAGCAAAGTTCTCCGACCCTCTTCCACAGATGATTTTTTTTTTTTTTTTGCTCCCCATGAAAAACACAGGTTCTGCTGGGAAATGAGGTGGGGTCCAATTCTTTAAGGTATTCTGTGTTTTGGTAAAGGTGCAGTCTCCCCACAGACCTTCAGCTAACCTAGGTCAACCCAATCTCTTTGCTGACCCCAGATACGGGACTCAGCGGTGGCCCCGATGAGTCACTGCCCCGATGAGTCACCCGACACGCTACGGGGGTCCGCCGCAGCTGGTCTGTTCCCACACCTCCGTGAACTCCAGACGATGCCATCATCAATCCATCTACGGCTTTCTCTCCTCCCGCGTTAAATTACTACGTCTTTCAGTCACACGTCCATCTGTCCATCTTAATCAGTGCTTTTGACCTTCCTGATAACTAGCCTATTTTCTACAGGTCTCTACATGGAAAAAAGCAGCCCAGTGAATCACATTTAAGAAAAACAAGAGTGACCACGTATCTCCAATATGCTCCTTCTAGAAGCATCATCACACCAGTAACAATGTGCCAGCAGGACCCGTTTTTACTGACAAGCCCAAATTACTACTTTAATTTGAGAGTGTTTCAGGTTCTAACCCCAACCCAGTGCTGGGAATCCTTGCTGAAGACACCCCTAGATCCCCAAACCGCAGGGAAGGCAACAGGATTAAGGTGGAACCAATATGTGCGCTGAATGTAGTACATATGGTCCAGTAACACCGCAGGCAGCATTCTAGGTGCCCCCCGTGACAAATGCCAGGCTTCGGGAAACAGACCGGTAAGAGGATATTAATACAGTATATTACACAAAAGGAGCAGGAAAGTGTGTGACATAATACAAAACAGATCAGTCAGACCTACAATAATAATGAACAAACACAAAAAAAAGTCTATTTTGTGGATACAAATCGTCATTTTGACCTGAAACGTGTGAAAGAAAACAAAACATCAAGTGAAAATATTTCCTGGCTAGGAAAATACAAGCAAAACAGAGACAACAAGAAGCATCGCTTTTTGTGGTGGTTTTAGCAAAACAAGGTAATTTACCAAACCATCTGGATTCCTGTGGTGTTGTGGCCCAATAAACCCAGCTTTCACAATATTTGCACACAAACATATGCAGAACTCCTAAAAACATATCACACCTTCAAGAAATATTTAACAGTTACTTAAAAAAAGTTTCAATTCAATTAGTTTTCTGATCATATTTTCCTGAGGCATCATTCTTGAATCTTTACATGATTGTTTGGAAAGAAAACATCCATTTATCTGTTAAGACTATTATCAGTGCCAGTAATAATTGGAGGAAATTCGCATCCATGGAGCCCTAGAAATCAGGATTATGACATCTTATCTTGCCGGAGAATGCATTGATTTTCTGTCAGATGTTATCGTGTCCGCAGGCTGGTAAATCACACAGACATGGCCAAGCACACTTGAGGCCAAAACGGATGACCGTGAAAAGGAAAAGGAGAGCAAAGAAAAAAAAAAAAAAAAAAAAAAAAAAACAACACAAGTGATCCAGAGGCATTTTAATAAACTTTAATACACTCAGGTCCAGCAGGAAGACCAGTGTAGATGGTCAAGCGAGTTGCGTTTGTGCAACAAGCACAAACCAGACAATCTGACAGATGTTCAGATACCTTGAAAACAGGACCTTGCTCAGGAAAGCTGGTCATTGAAATAATTCAACACTCATCTAGTCACTCATCACATTTCCAAGCTACAGCATCAGCGCAGAGCATTCGGTGGTTAATGCTCATTTTCCTCTGTTGGCAAGAGGCTGAGAAACAGCACCGTATTTAAAACATTACTTTTAAAATTATAAAGGCATCTGAAACCCTTTGATGCCCCAGCTCGTCTTTAAGTCCATACAGCGGCGTTGCCAGGCTCATAATGAAATCACTGATAGCAAAGCTGTCCGTTCAGCTCTCATCCCTAAAATAATGAGACAAGGACTCTACTGTAGATTTGGGTTCAACTTTGAAATTTCCTGTCCTTGTCTCTCTCCACCAGCCCTGCGTATCTTGCCGCAACAAGTTCAGGACTTTGGTTACAGCCACAAATGGTCAAAAGATCAGCATCACAATATCTACACATAAGAGCTCCACACTCCTCCTCCTCCTCCTCCAGCAGTTTGGTGGTTCCATTCATCATTCATTACAGGCTCAAAATGAAGACTTATTTGTCTGGAAGGAGCTGCCTCTGTCCCTCGGAACTGCTGAATCACAACAGCTTTTTCAGGCCCATTTCTCTACTTACCCTTGACAAATGAAGCCATCAATAAATTATCAATGGGTCTCTGACTTGCACTCCAGGCAGCTCCTTTGAAGATTGTGTCAATTTCTACAACCGTTTATCTGCTGCAAAATGCACTTCCATGGACCCCGAGATGTTTGTCACTTTGGAGAGACGCATCTGGTCAATGAATAAATGTGAAAGTAAGACCAAGAACGGGTTTGTTGTATGAGAAAGGATAATAAATGATTCAGAAGAAACATTCCAGGACAAAAGTTTGCATCTTAACAGCCTGTGAGGATTTCCTAATAAACAAAAGATCAAGGAGATTCTTCTTCATATTGTATTACAAAAAAAAATAATGCAAGTAAAAGGACAGAAAGCTACAGCTTCGGGTGTTGGCACAGAAATTTAATTTAATGGACCTTAAGGCCACCCGAGGTCACAATGAATTTGCCTCCCGTTACACACCCCTGCGTCATTTCAGACATTAATAGTCGTGCATGACATCCACACTTTGCAGAACATTGCAAAAGAAGGAAGTCAAAACGGACATCAGAACAGGCTGACAGATGTAGCGGCGGACCGATAACTGTATTTTCAAGATGATACACAGAGAAGCGAGTTATTTTTGTCGATACTCCTTCCCAGCCAAACGGCAGTTCCCACTCCAGGAGACAATCGCCAACGTGTGCCGCCTGACCTCGTAAAAACGATTTCTCGTGTTGCTGTGGGTTCCTCTCGTAAGCTGTTATTATAAATATTATACAGGCAACAGCAGCAGTCAATATGTTTTAGAGTCACAAATTAATTTACATTCGCCATGCGAGAACAGCTCAATAACCTGCGATGAAACAAACGTACGAGAGAAGCACCACTGCGATCGACTCGATAAAAGGAGACGAGACGTGTTCTGCTGTTATACCCAGAGCTGCAGTAAGCTGCAGAGAAGCACGGCTTTGCCAAGCTTGCAGATAAAGACGATCTGTGAGGTTTTTTTTTTTTTTTTTAAAAACTGTCGTATTGTGAGCTCAAAGGCAGAGGAACAAGATTTCCCCGAGTGTGCAGAACAGCACTGAGAGAGAAACTTCACGTCAGGTCAAGGTGAGAAGAACACGGTGAGGGATCTGTGTCAAGTGCTTTAAAAGTTCATCAGAGGTGTCTGCAGCAGGAGAAGTTCGGCACGCCAACAAAGGCGCATTCAGGAGCCGGGTGCAACACCAGCTACAAAACACAAAATAAGTAAAATGCAAGATCAAGAGGTATTTGTGGAAAATGCTTATGCATTCAGGCCACCTCATCTCATCCTTTATTCACAGCTGCCTCACTGTCACGAAGACCATTTTCAGCTCCTTCTCCAAGTCCTCCGCCTCCCTTTTTGACTCCTTCTCAACTTGCCGTAAGACAGAGACTAACAAACAAAATAAGCCAGAATCACCGTAACAGTCGCTTGCTTTCCTTAGTCACGCCGATTCGGAGCGCATCTCAGAATCGCTTTCACACGCTGCCGTTTAGAATAACCAGTGCAGCTGGAACATCTGTCTTTGGACTGCGAGAGGAAACCACAAACGTGTTGAAAAAAAAATCATTTTTACAAACTAGCCCAATTTCTGTATTGTTTTAACCAAAGCTAGAAAATAAAGAATATTTCTGGTTTAAGAATATCTGACATTTGGAGACGATAAACTGAGCTGAAAGGAATGTCCTCCATGTTCATCTCAGTAGGCCGTTACAAAACATGCGCATTGCAGCTCCGGCAGAAAACAGGGGTTGACTACTGATCTTAAGGGTTGGGTTTTGTGTCACACAAGATGATCCAAAGCAGGAAAACCACACTTTCGCTGAACTTACACAGGGCGTTTCACAGCTGAACAGATGCATCACACGTCAGGATTCGGAAAGGTGGTCTTGAAGGAAAGTTTAATCGTCAATAATTCAAACTCATGCGCATCCGTGGCTTCCTCACAGCACAGGGCCCTGGGAAGGGTGCAGAGAGACTGACGGAACATCAGCATCCCAGCTGCCCTCGCTCTCCACAGCCAGGCCAAACGTGGAAGTCGCTCGGTTCTCCGTCACTCTGCTGTCACAGCAAAGCAGCCTGCACTTCACCCCTGGGCCTCAGCCACCTTTCATGACACCCCCCCACCCCCAGAGGAAGGGCTCGCTTTGTGTTGACACCCCCCGACCCTCCCAATTAATGGCACCAGCCAGATACCTCTGGGGAGAAGCTTGGCAGAAACACCAGCAAAGCAGAGAGGTTGGATTCTGGGCTCCAGAAGATCTCTATTCTTCAAAAGGGCACAGACCCCCGTTGGAATTACTCCCACCCCCTTCAGCCTGTATGTAAATATTTACCCAGACGCAGCGGTGCAAAGCGCTTCTAACGAACGAAGGTGTCCAGAATGCCACCACCAGCACTAGAGGACGGCGTCGCCTGCGAGGGACGAGAGAACACGGCAAGTTTGCCAGAGCAGACCTAGACGCCTGTGTGAGGGCTGCAGATGAGGGAAGGCAGAGCAGCATCGACCAACGGCAAAAGATGAACATGATAATAAGCCTGTGGCCTGAGCCCGATTCTTTGTTCCTCTTCCACAAAACGTCACTTCGGAGGTCTGCTGGGTGACAAAAGCCTTGTAATTCAGGAGGAGAAATTATGCGGCAGGAACACTCCTGGAGGCTGCCATCGCTACTTCGTCCCACTCAGACAAATCCCACGGTTACTAAACATACGGAGAGTCAGCCATGTTTTACAGCAGAGGTCACCCTGTGAGGACACTGTCATCTTTCCGGACATCTCAGGATCACACATATTCAGAAGTCCATCTCACAATATCTCACCATTTATACACAGTAAGAAGATCACAGTATGTTTTTATTCACTATGTATGTCACTGAAATCCTTGGCTGAAAAGTGACGCTTATTTTGCTTGAGATCCTCGATTCATCTGTGCTGGTGAAGTTGAGGTTATAAAGCTAGAAGGACCCCAGCAGCCTTCGCTTAGCAAGTTACACTGGCGCCCCCTCGTGTTACCCTGTGATTTTACTTCACCTGCACACATTTACCCTGAGTTTGCCTTTATATGTTATCATATTAGGTACATATCATGTGTAACAAAAAGTAGTGCAGGTGCAAAAATTATCGCTGACGCTTGTAATAATCAGTTAAACAATCAGGTAAACAAGATCAAGGTAAAGCAACACTGTACAGGTTAGATTGCCATCCGTTCTCACGATGACAGACGGAAAATAAAACATTTACCCAGAAGCCTTACATCTCATCACATCCTGAAAGAGCACTGTTGACAACATATATTCTTAAATTAAAAGAATGCAGCCAACAGATTAAATATGATTTGTAACCTGCTCTGAAGGTTGATCTAGGTGAGTCATTAGTCACCGAATGACAGACCTCTGAAGTTCTGACACTGACAGCCCTCCCCAGCGCTGAGGTCCTTGTGAAGACAGACTCGCTTTCTTGCCTGCACTTTCCCAGGAAGGAGGGAAGGTGTCAGTTGCTGGCACAGTGTGATTTATGTCTTGTCCCAAGTCCCATTACAACCCTTTATCTGACCTCACCCAAGCACTGAGGGGGGTCTCCACACAGTCGTTCCCTTTTTGTGGAGAAAGCAAAGAGAAAGCTGAAGACAGCAGGCAACACCGGAGATGTTCACCTCATAAGCTTATCCCCACAATAGGCAATGAACCCTTTTATAGCCAATTTACTGTTCGATCTATGCAAGTCAGGTTATCATAAAAAATTAAGTTAGAACATAACAGGCCCATAAGAAAACACACACAATGCAATTACAGAAGAATTTGGACAAAATGAAGCTTTGAATGAGATGAGGATAAATCGCAGTAACAGCAGTCGACCGGCAAAAAAAAAAAAAAAAAAAAAAAACAATAAATGTTAATACGCTGTTTTGTAGTGAGTAATTTCAGATGCAAATAATAATGAGAATAAGTTCCCCGAGAAATTAATTACACATAGTTTTACTGCATTCATTTAAGGAAATATTTTTACATTCTAATGGGCATTTCAAAGGTGTGAGAAAGAAACTGAGAAGCGGCACCTGTGTTAAGTTGGTGGTGCATCTTTCCCAAGGAGTGTGTGCACCTTACAGCCAGAGGGTGTTACACACCTGAGTACAGGAGGTAAAACTGGCAACCTTGCAGCTCATTTTGCTCCAAGGTGCATCTTCACCAAAACAACCAAACCAGGCAAACCAAAGAAACTCTTTCCATCTCCAAGTCCAACACACAGCTCTTTGGTCAAAAAGATCAAAAAGTGACTGAACATCAGTACACACAGCCTCCTGCAGATCACAGGTGGAGTCACGCTGCACACACCTGGACAGCGAGGACCAATATAAAAGGATAAGGATGGTGAGCAGAGACACCGCAGACAGACAGGGTAAGGGCGTACTTACCAAGCTGGCGGTTAGGGAGGGGGCCGACTTGCCCAGGGATTGGGAGTGCATGCGCAACAGGTTCGAGGTCTCCATGGCGGGGGGCGAGGCCTGAAGCACGGAGGCGTATGGGAGCAGGTACTTTCCTGCAAACCAGAGCAGGGGCACATCAGCCATAACGGAGCACCACCAAGTTCAGCAGCACACCAGTCGCCTAAGGTCAGATGGGGGTGATTTCACGAGCAACAGCAGAGCGAGACCATATTTACACCATAACCTCGGCCACAACACGTAACGTTCATTACTTTTCCATTTCATACATTGGGCAGCAGGTGGCGTAGTAATTGCAGATATTATCTTCCACTCAAAGGACCTGGATTCAAATCCCACCTCCTGCTGTAGTGAGATATTTACCCTGAATTAATACAGAAAAAGTTGCACAGGTGTGTAAATAATGGTAAGGAGCTTAAAACTGCAAGATGCCTTAGAGAAAAGCATTGGCTGAAGAATTAAAAAATAATCATCAAGTTGTTAAAAGCTTAGCATACAAAACTAACAGTGTAGGTTACCTTGGACAGAGGCATCTGATAACTGATGTAAATATTTATTGAATACAACAAGATGAATGCAAGTGGACAAGAGAATTCTGTACCCACTAAAGGCAGCGCAGTACAGTAGGACGGGAGGATGGGGGGACTGGATGCCAGAGCTTTCAGAGGACTGTAGAAGATGATGAAACCCTGAGCGGGACCTTGACATCTCACTTCCTGTTTAAGGAAACACACCGAGGCTGCTGGCCAGAGGGGGCAGAGGATCAGTCTTCTTGGCAGGAGCTGCAGTGCAGAAGAGGGTGTCAACCTGCCTCACGTGGAGTGTGTTCCATCACGGGAGAACGCAAACTACAGAGACACCCGGCTACCCAAGTAGCGATCATACAATCATGGACATCCACACAGGGGAAGGATGGGAGGGGGGCAAAGCGCAGGACCTGTGACACACACAGCCCAAGGACTTGGCTGGACGCCAAGGCAATAACACAGCTTGGCTGACTAGGTAATTAGTCGGGGGGAGGGGGGGGCGTCAGACACAATTAACTTATTTAATGGAAACTTACAAACCATAGTTAATTACGCGTTGCATATTTCAAACAAATGGTTCTCTGACATGTGAAAATTATGCCCTTAATGGCAGTCTGCACACACATATAAACATGGCAGCGTGTTTTGCTGGACTGGAGAGCACCGTCAACGTCACTGTAAAATCCTCTCTAGCAGCGATGAAAAATTCTGGATAGACGGTAATAAACACCAAAAAAAAAAAGACAAGAAATGGTAATGAGCACCAATGCAGTAAAGACCTATTTGCGTACCCGGTTGTATCGTACCCCAGGTTTCCTATCACATTTATATGTATCCTTTTACTTGACGCTTTTCTGAGCCACTTACACTTACTCACATTTATACAGCTCAGTCATTTTGCCTGGAGAAATTTGGGGCAAAAAAAAAAAATTGCTCAAGGGTATTTCAGCAGGAGGTGGTGTTTGAAACCTGCAACCTCAGAGTCCAAAAGCAGATTGCAGGGTGCTGCTCAATAATCGACTGAGTAGCCGCCCCTCCTCCAACCCCCCCAGCGCGTGACACTGCCTGGTCCTTAGCAGGTACAGTCCGGTGAGCTCTACATGAGGCCGTTGCCTCGACCGGAAGGAGAGAAACAAACCTTCAAAAGGGCTGACGAAAGAATGGGCAGTAACCCCGACAAGGAGCATTTACACAACTATAATGATCGTCCCGCTGCCAAACGCTCTGATCTCCCGAATGGAGAACGTGTGTCCAAGAATAAGGCAAGTATGTTAGTCCATTTCCACTCGCTTCAACACACTGAAAATTAGCCCCCAAAACAGCGCAATGTCCATCCCTGGCAGGGAAGCTCACAACACACCTGCTCTCAGGCAGTGACCTTGCACTCACTGAGGAGGACCTGGAACCTATAACAAACTGCTTGTGCCTAATATTGCATTCACTTTACTGACTACTTGGGCTGAACCTTAACAAGGGGGGAAAAAATATATATATATTTGAGGAGAGAACAGATACAGGCAGTATCTAGTCATTCGAATTATTAATCTTCCCGGTGATGAAGTTTCTGGGAAAGAGCCAGGAGAAGCAGAGGAACCGGCCCCCGCTCCATCCCCTCCCCACCCCCTGCGTCCACATCCTGCACCTCCTCGCAAGTGAGGCACGGCAGGATGTCAGTGTGCCGGGACTGGGAGGACAGGAGTGCCAACATCCCTGAGTTGGCGCCTGACAGCCACAAAAAAAAAAAAAAAAAAAAAAACACAATCGCCGGGCACAAGCAATCCTTCGACAGCCTCAGATGTAATAAAAGCAGCAGCAGGAAAATTAAATGTTTAAATGTTAACCATATTCGGTCTTTACAATGATTACAATCTATGGTGCAGTCAATAAGTTCCTGGACTGGCCACCATATGGCCTTGCTGTGGTCATGAACCAACAGCCCCTGTGGCATGAGGTTAGAACTTACTGACTACACCACGTACAGCTCTCTCACAATTCGTAATATGGTAAAAATCATCAAGGGTTAAACTACTGCTGCAGTCCTCATTAGTCGGAATTCTACGTCTGGGACCTACCTGTGAGTGCTCCACCCAGGCTGCCCCGCCTCAGGTATTTGCCATCCTCGCTGAGCTGTCGCTTGAACTTCAGGGCGACAGCCGAGCCATAGGACACCTCCGGGTTGCTGGACTTCCGGAAAGGAATGGAGGGAGGGCAGAGGATGTTATCCAACTGGGAGAAGAGAAAAGACAGACAAAACAATCAGCCAAGGAAGTGCAGGAATTCCCATAACACTTCCCCACTTCATCAGAATATCAACTTCAAGGTGTACAGGGTGGGGTGCTTTACTGATCGTGCTCAAGACAGGAAGGCTAACAGGAAAAATGCTGCAACATAACACCAAATGCAAGCCTGGCCTCGGCCGCAGCATCAGACTTGGGAAAAGGCAGAGTCGAGAGTCTAGTTATTATTAATCGTTTAGTGGACACCTTTTGTCTAAGACTACCGACAATACCATGTTTGTACTCATGTAGAAGTTCATCCATTTATTCAGTTGAGTGATTTTTTTTTCCCCACTGTATCAATTCAGGGTAAGTATCTCAATCAAGTGTTCCACAGCAAGCCATTGGATTTAATCACTATGCTATGTGGTAACTGCAAGACCCCCTTGTAGACCTACTTGAGCCTAACCAAACCTTGAAACAGGCTAAAGTCTGGACACACGGGGCGTTCTGAAACATCACAGCAGGACGTGAGCACAGGTTAAAGAAGAATTCTGACATCGACTACAGAAAAACAATTCAATTGTGCAAGTCAAGTTTGTTAGCATTGGGTATTTGTTTTTTTTTGTTGTTTTTTTGTTTTTAAACTTACAGACAGTATTAGAAGAAACGAAGGAAATGGTCAAAATGATGCGGAGTGTGCAAGCCAGCCGCTCACCAAAGGCCAGCATTCAGACAGCTACCCACGCACACGAGGAGCGAAGGAAGAAGGCCTGTTGCAACAAAACTGAATGTGTTCCAACCAGAAACTTAAACAGAGCAAACAGTTGGAATAAACGAGTTGATCTCATGCTGTGCTGAAGCAAGAAATGCCTGCCAGACAAAACACTGAGCTAAACACCAAACTGTTCTGCTGCAGACCAAATTTTCCACACAACAGCAGATCATCTGGAGACATCTGCTAATGGACAAAGTTGGCAAAGAATAGAGAGAACAAGGCGTGAATATCATTGTGTTACTGCGACACACCCAGTTTGGTCACATCTGTGTTAGTTTGTTTTGCCTTTTTGTATTTTGTCATGCCATCTTGTTTAAGGTTTGGTCTTCCAAGGGCCACCATTCACTGCATACATGAGTGTACTGCTGCCAGTAGGGGGCACGTGATGGTGGTTGGCACCATTTGGCGTATAAAACCATAGAAGTAGTAGTTTTCCCTCAGCGTGAGAGGAAACCTGGAGCCGTCATTTCACCTCTCACTTTTTAAACCCGTCTTTACAGGTGGGTAATTGGCGATAAGTCTATAGTTTGCTTTTAGGTAACTTGATAAATGACCCTAGTAAATGTGTTAGTAAGGTTTTCTTGTTTTATGAACTAAGTTTATTTTGCAGGCATCTGTCACTCTTTAACTGTTACTATTTGCTATTATTTCAATTTTGTTTCATATTAAATGCACTTTGGTCAAGGCTGGTTAAAATCATTGTGAGAATATGAATGTTTAATAATGTGAACGGTAACAACTAGCGCATTTGTGAGTGTTGAGTCATATTAATGATCTAGGTGGAATTTGCTGGAAGTTTTTATTTGGTCCACGTTTGGAATGTGTGTGGAAGGTGTTAGAAAGCTGTATAGGGCTGTAGTATGAAGTTCTTTACTGTGGATCTGAGCACCTTGTTTATGTTATGTTGCAAACATTTTCCATGTTTCCAAGCTACTTTTGGGTATTTAAATGTACCCAAGGAAAAAAAAGAAACCTTTTGCGTGAAGCACATATGTTTAGGTTTATGACCAGTGACTATTTCTGAGTTTAATAAACGCAAACGCAAGTTTGAGAGAAAATCTAGAGCCACCATTTACATGATTTGCATACATACATACACACATGCACATTTGGGGGGGCTGACATGCAATTTTTCTTCCCCATAAAGAGCAACATGCTGTTCTGTGCTTTGCTTTTTATTGCTCTGAGCACCTGATTGTGTTCTCTTGCTGTGGGATTATGGGTAATGCTGCTGAGAGCAGTACAATCCTCTTTCCCCATTTCCACTACCATTATTTACTCCAAAATAATCCATCTACAGCCCCCAACCCCTTCAATTAGCACAGCACGATGTCGGCAGGTTGCTTTCGTAATGCATCACCTGCATTCAAACAGGCCAAACAACCTGGCACTGGGAGTCTGCCAGTTTGTTTATTAAAATCTAAACTTTAATGGGGAAAATCATTTTGGATACAATTTTAGACACCTGCCACAACACAAACCCCTACAACAGAAGTATCCTTTTGCACTTAATTCTCCCAGGGAAGAGCTGAAATTCAAATTTGACTAAACTGTGCTGAGTCGTGTCCAGAGGGTGTTAAGTCCAAGCGTCCAGAAAGCCACTGGACTGAATTTACTGCACACATGCAACTTCCTATCTGAGCTTTCAGGGCTTTGAGGAGAGCGTGCTGGATTTGGCCCACCAGGCCCAAAGCTGAAAAGCTGTAAGAGGTCTACATAAATGAGCAAGAGGCCTGTCCCTCTGTCCTCACATCCGAGGTGAACCTTGAACCCCTCCCACCCCAGAACTGAGAGCCAGAGAGATCCAGAATCCCCCACACAGGAAGGCCACACTGCTGCCTTGGTAATGAAAACCCAGGTCGGGCAGGGAGGCAGGCCAGCTGCCTACAGGCCGCCATGCTCCTGATGCATATAAATTAGACTAAAGAAAAAAGGCCTATACAATCCATTCACGTTTTCAAACATTTTGCTTATTTTTCCAGCTGGAATGTGGTGTCTAATGACCTTCCAAGCTTCCCCGTTCAGTATAGCACATACAGGCAAATAAAGACATCGGTACTCTCACAGCTGCCCAAAGTACTGACCAGAGATACTATATGGGAGGCCCATAATGAGATCACACCCTAAATCCTGCATATTCTCTCTCTCTCTCTCTCACACACACATACACACACACACACACACACACGGTGCCACATCACAAGCTTTGTTTTCAGGAAACTGTCAGCCGTCCAATGGGGTGACCGGCACATTCTGCTAGAGCCATCATATGTCAGGTCATCTATCAGACACCTATGCTAAGAAAACACCTGAGGTATGAACAGGTTTTCAAGCCCCAGAATCCATCCTGAGCCACTAAACCTCAGCATAGATATTTTATCTCCTGCCTGTCCTCTTACAGTCAGAGAAGAGAACCGTTCAGAGCAGAAAAATGAGGACTTTCATTTTAAGTCATAAAGAACCCCAACTATATATGCAGGACAAAGGCACAGTGTCAGCACTAAAAGTCTACAGAGATCCTTCATTCCTCCAGCTTTGCACACAAGCATTATATGCTTATTCAAAGTTCCAAAAGCAGCTGTTCACACCAAATAAAGTCCTACTGGCTGCTGAACCAGGGAGAGAACATGTGACCATGACATTAGTGCCCTCTAACGCAACACACGCAGCCACACGTGACATGACCTGAGGACATCCATGCTGGTGGTGTCTCTAGCACATGTCAGAGGAGTTTTCACCTTGCAGGGGCCAAACAAAGGTGCATACAGGCCCCCGGTCAGGTGGTCGGACGATGGCTCTTAAGAGATTATAGATACAGTGAAATGGATTTAAACAGTCTTCTCTGAAAGTCTTTACTCATCATGTGAATGAATAGAAGGAACTCAAAAAAAAACTGCATGTTTGTAACAGAAAACACTGATTTCTGTTATGAAGACCAGGGGAGTGAAGGCCTGCAGTTCCTCCACCACCCTGAACTTTAGAGACGCACCTGGGAGCGAGGGTCAGATGAGGGGAGGTGGAGGACCCCAGACAGACTGATTTCATTTGTTCTTGACAGCTAAACTGATAGAGTCAGACCTTTTATTACATAATGCCCAACTGCGTGAACGCTGAAATACTATTTTTCATTTCTATAAACCTAGTTTCAGTGAAAGGATCAGGAAATATGGCAATAGGAAAAAAGGGGAAGTCAAACCTTTTTATTATTCCATCTCTAATGACACCTTGCATGTACAGCTGATTGTGGCCCCATCCTTCCAGCAATACCACAAACTGAGAATTGAAAACAACATAACCAAAAAGGGAACTGTGTTCTTTCATAACAATTAGTTCTATTATTAGGTGTTACATTTATATTCTCATGTGATAGATTGCATTCCCTCTCTCAGTACTGCTCAATCCATTCAAGAATAGTCCCAAAACCATCTCCGAAACCCACCGTCCCTGTGTCACATCATCCATCACAATAACCTTCATATCCAGTTACATACATAGACAGCTGCTTGAATAACATCTGGCTGTAACAGACAAACTGTTGCGGGAGTTTCCACGTGTCTGTATGAATGTCTGCTAGCTGAGCAAAATCTAAACATAAATATTTATCTTCCCCCCCCACCACCACCACGTTCACCGCAGACCACAAGAGGACACAACAAAGGGGAATAAGGGCTACTGAAGCTTCAGAGCCAAAATGGTCCAACGGGCCTTTACACAAATCCCGAACCCTCACTGACAGACAGATCCGGCCAATCAGTCAAATAACCACCTCTGGTGACCCGACCTGCGTGTTGTAGCGAATGTCTGCTGCACGTCAGCATCGTCGTCACCGTCGCCTTTTCACCAGCAGCGCTGGAATCTAACCGCCGGGTCACTTTACGGTGTTTCCGTTAGCCGTAAACCAGTGAAAGTCGCCGCCACACCTCCGGGAGACTCCAGTACTTGATAACTATCAAAAAGCTATTTTTTAATAGACGGACAAAGCAGAGCAGTCCAGGAACGAGAGCTTGAAGGGTATCACAGCAGACATCCTAAAGACTTGAATCAGAAACTTTCAGTTTGTCAATAAATACAACATTACCTTCTGGCCTTTAACGTGCAAACCTTAAAAGCCGACCAGTGTTCAAAGGAATGTTTCCAAGACAGCTCCGGCTTTTAATGATTAAATTTGTGAGGTACCGAGGAGTCTTTCTTGGCTGCCATGATTTAAAGTCAACAGACTATGACATGCAATCTCACGCTCACCTCCAGTGCATCTGGAGGCCATCTTCAAAAGCTCTTTATGGCTATGGAGGATTAGCATCAGAATTCATGCACATTTAGAATATTTACTTAAAGCAAACTTCTCAAATCTCAGAAATAATGCATGAAAGATTCATGATGGAGATGTGGTGCGCATCAGATGAGCCTGCGCTGCACAAGAGTGCAGAGTAAACCAAAGTCGTTCTTCAGTCCTAATTTCAATTCTAATCACTTTCAAATTCACAATAAGGCTTGACTGATGTTAAAAAATTAATCATCGGACACCCGCTGCGGGGACCACTGACATGATTTAAGGGTAATGTTTATAGACCTTATTCAGGCTCATAGCCAGATGTTGCCGTGCATCTCATTGTGTTTGCCGATTATTTGACAGCGTAGCCAGAAATCTGACATGTTGTGCTGATAACACATTTATTAAAAACCAGGCAGCCATATGTCAACGAAAGGAGGAAAGTGGAAAATGAATGTAGCCAAGATAGTCTGTTATTTGACACGTTGGCTCTGCTTCACATTCAAACTTTTCCACACTTTGATACTGAGTATTTCTCCTTTATTTTCTCAATATTACAATTACTAATACATATTGATATGCTGCATTCAGTATAAAGTTATTACTAGCCTTAAACCATGGGATTATAATCTTCTCAAAAAAGATTGTTTACTTCATGTTGACATTCAAATTCATTATCAAAACAAAGACACGCTTGGTTGTTTTTTTTTTCCAGTCCGTTGTTAGTCTTCCGCAACGTGATTTATATAATCAGCACAGAAATATGCAATTTCTCATCCCGTGTGGAGAACACAGCTGTAAATCTTATTTTAAACTGTATTTCAAGAACTGCTGATGGCCAGTGGTGCTGCGTAGTATCACAACTCTACCAATGTTTAACCCCCTCAATCATTTCAGAAGTAAATTCACTCCGAGGGAGAAAAAAAAAAAAAACTCTGAACTATTACTTATTTTACTGAAAAGATATAAATTTAACCAAGTTGCCTTAATCAAAAATTGCCTGTTTATGACCTGTAAAAAGTCAAACATTGGTCTGTTTTAGCAACCAGTAGTGTGAAAGTACAGATGAAAGGGGCCTCCAGAGATGTTACTGTGCTCTGAAGTGACATCCAGGGGAACCAGCCCCGGCGTGGCAAACACCACAGGGCTGCTCTCTGTAAACAGGTCCCTCGGGTCCTGGCACAAAGCCTGGGAGAACATTGAAATCCATCACTCAACCCAAGCGCTTTTTCTTATGTTCATTAAATGTATTTTATTCTCCTGCTCCGGTCTGGACTGTTCAGCTTGTAGCTCACGAACCCAAGGACAGTAACAGTGGTACAAGGGCCTTGCGTAATTCTTAAACGAATACCGAGAAAGTGACAGCGGGGCGATGACCCCATAAGAAGATTAGTAAGTGTTCTCAAAATTGTCTCCTAAAGCCTTGCAGGCTTATAGGCTGGAGGCATCTCTGATGCAGGGCCTGAATTAGTCCTCTTGTGGCAGGGTGGCTTCCTTGCGACACCAGGGGATGAGCAGGGGGATCAGGCATTAGAGATCACCAGCAAACACAGCCAACCCCAATGACAGGACACACTGCAAAGCCTTAAGCACAAGTGTCACCTGGCTTTCAGACTGCTGATCACCAGCGGTACACAGCAGCAGCATTTGCTCTTTGGAGTAACGGGACTTTTTCAAACCTACTGGCACTTCTCACGACCCCTTCTCTCCCAGCAAAACCCTGCTGTAGTTCATCACCATTATTCATAGGAGCCCTCATAGCTACATGTCATTACCCAGAGCGCACTGTGCTACACATCAAGTTGGCTCAGGTACTTCTTTCCTACCATCTGTTCAAAAACTGCATCTCTTTTTTTAAAATATATTTTATAAACATCAGCAGTATCTCCTAGTATCTTCTATCCACTGCAGAAATTCAAAATTCAATAAAAAGTACTTAAGTTTGCTGATCCCGAGCGATGTGCTCGCCAACAAACACGCGGTGATACGTTTGCACATTCATTGTTCTCAGCTGAGCTTGCGTCGGTTTTCCTGTGGTTCCTGTGTAAGACACCTGCCGTGGATTAGCAAACACCCCTCACCAAAACTGCAGGCAGAAACACAACTTTACACGTGCGACATTTATAAAATACTTGACCAAAATCTTCTGCATTCAACTCTGAAGTGAATCAGTGAACGGAAAAACAAGCATCACCCAATGTGGGCAAATAAAGACGAGTAAAAATAGGGAGGTCAAGGGAATAATGTGTTCCTGAAGGGTTTGCCTGCGTGCTCAGCCGCTCTGCTTTTCATCCAACAGATCATGACCCAGGCTGCGGGCAGCAAGACCACGAGCCCATTAAGTGCCAGAAGAAGCCCACGTGCCAGTGCTATGAGAGCAAGCAGGACCCCCAAGGTAGGCGTGTGGGGTTTGCTCAGCAGGGTCTTGTCACACATGCCCATTGTGCAGAACAAACAGACATTTATGGCCTGGAGCACCTCCTGACACTGCCTCCCTTGTAGCCACAAGAGCTGTGAATGAGGGTGGGCGAGATGCACAGAGGGGCACTGCAACGTGCTTAAAGTTCTGCTCAAATCATGTGGAAGCAGAAAGATTGGAAAAATGGTTTCATAACACCTCAGGGTCTTTTCAAATCTTATAGCAGTTAGTAAAGACTCCCAGTTCCAGTCTCTTGGAGAGCAAACACAGCAGCACTACATGCTGCCTCCACATACAGCTGTGTGTGCACAGCCTTCGGGTCACACGTGTTCTCATCCGCAAAAGTATGACACTGGTCTCACACCATGAAATAAAAAATAAGCATTGACAGATTCTGGCATTATGTTCATTTATTCCCTTAAGTGGGGAGAAAGGTCACAAGACTGGGTGACCCTGGCCGGTTTCCTGGGCTCAGGGATGTTTGAGGACACATCTGGTAGATATTTGCTGAGGGACTCAACCTTGGCTGTGGAAAACAAGGGCATAAAAACAGCTTTACGCTAAAGACATCTACGGGAAATCAAAAATGACTACTTTCAACTGCCTTCCTTCTTTAAATGTGCACAAAGGTACAAAATTCATGCAAACATCAATGGCGGAAATGTAAATGAGAAATTTCTCCAAAAAAATTACATCCTGATAAATTAAACAAAAATCTAAGTTGTTCAATGCCATTTGTGAATGTGGAGCACTTGTGTTTGAGAAACTTTGTCTAAACATGTTGGGTGGGGTTCAAAATTTAATTTATTTTTATTGTTATTCAGGTAATAAAGAATATTTTGGGAATGTGCTGAAGGCGTTTTGGTGAGGACAGAATTTCCACGACTTTCCAAACCTTTGCGACTGGAAACACACGTACCTGTTCTATTGTTCATGTTTAAATCTACTGGAAAAAATAAACCACATGCTGGGATCAAAAAAGATTAACACACAATTTGCCAGGTTTATATAACTGTTTATGTAATGTCAGCATAAAGCCAGTAACAAAAAAAAAAAAAATTACCTTAACGTAGGAGTCAATGTTTCGCAGAACATCACCACCATGTTGACACAAAAACAATGTTAACTGGTCAGCCAAGTAAAAGGGCTGTAAAACGCATCTGAATGGCTCAAGGGCAACTGCACTGCTTTTTAAAAGAAAGCAGTGCAGTTGCCCAGTTGCCAGTTTTTTTTTTTTTTTACATTTGTACAAATATGTCTGTTGAACTGGATTATGATGCATTGTTGCACCTTTAATGTAGGTTTATTATGCGTTTTAAGTTCAAGGTCTAAACTGTGACAACGAAACAATAAAAAAAAAGTTTCTGGGTAGGTCTTGTATATAAAAAAAATGGGACCCAATTCTTACAGTCCCAGACACAAGATAAATTGGCCTGTGAGCTATAAAAAAAAAGGACAATATTCAGCCTGTCATAAATTCCCGTACCTGGTGAGAAATTCTCACAACTCCACAGCCCATCCAGCTCTTGGGCACAGAGAAAAGAAGGAAGGATGGTCAAGCAAAACAGTCCTGAGCACGAGACTGCAGTCTTGGTAAATGAACACCAGTCCTTGACAAACTCAAAACTACACATGAAGGACGACAGCAAATGGAGAGCGAGGAGGATTAAACAGCAGAGAGAACGAATGGGCTTTTAAGAGGGGCCTGATAGCGTTCTGAACTAGTGCCAGTCGGGAAGGTAAACAAAAGCGCCAGAGTAAACAAGGTAGGAGGGTGGCACCTGTTGTTGACCTTGAGCATTTTGGAGCCCAACGTGAGCTCTTGAAGCTGCTTTCTGCTTTGGTTCATTGATCCTACCACATACTCAATGGCGCCAACATTTCTTTGTGTATCGCCACAGTGCAATGATATGGATTATTAGAAAATGCCAACTTTTCTCCAATATCCTCAGCTCCTGAGGTTGCACCAAGAAAAGCTGTTAAATCAATAGCGCATTCTTAAATCATTGTGCTCTGCATGTAGAAGATCAACTTGAGTGTTTTTTTAATGTCCACTCATCCATTGAGGGGTGAGAACTCGCGCAAACACACTACCCAGCTCCGCAGATGTCTGTCAACAAGTGGCAAGAACAGAAATGTCTACTATTGCCGCTCTTCTGCCACTGTTTGTTGCAGCAGTTTACGAACAATCGATCACCACGAAAGACCAAAACTGCCTTCTCACGATGCCACATTTCAGCTGAAAAATAAATAAATAAATAAATAAATTTTTTAAAAGGATTTAATCTGATCGGCAAAACACAAACTGTGTCCAGCAGAACAAAAACAGCTATTTGAAAATTTTCCACCCTAGCAGACTTGTTTCACTGGACTTTGTCTTTCTCATCTAGAAGATTCCAGAAACAAGTCTGTCAGTAGTCTTGTGTATTCATGTGGACTTTGGTGTTTTTTTTTGTGCTCAGCACACAGCCATATTTCTTCAATGCTACCAATTACCTTGTGTCCCTCACAGAATGTCATTTAAATTAAAACAGACAATCAGACCTTTACAAAATGAGTGCACGTTGTGGGTGTGATAAACAGGCCATTACACATTATTTGTCAGAGGGAGCACATTTCAGTTCTTCATGCCTGTTTGCTTTTTTTTGCATTTGAATATATGGTGGATGCGCAAAGTGAGTACCAAACAATGAATTTCCCTGGTGGTTGCTAAGCCGCAGTAAATGCAGATTGCCCCCCCAAGCAGATCATCAGCACTCCCCAGAAGTCTCCATTCACAATCCCCTCTGGAGGCAATTGTATCACAATGATTCACTAGCACTAACTCGATGAAGATAAAGCTTTTATTTGTACAGGGTTTAATTCACCAGGATGCTCTGGAGGTTTAAGGGGAAGGGAGCAAAGGGCAGCTTAGTTCCACCAAGCGCGACCTGGCCATCAAATTAAAGCGCTTAGGAGAACCAGGATGGAGAATAAAAGCTAAACAGCATTTGCGAATGGTGGGCTGGGTGCTGGTGAAACTGCATGACATAAGCAACATGATGATGATCTCAGCGTCTTCCAGTACATGTTAAAACCCACAAGGGGCTGCCTCTCCCCAGAAACTGTGCAGACTCCCAACACTCTTCTTGCTAACAAAGACAACAGAAACCAGATGGAAAGTCTAGGACCCATGCAAACTGCTGACGGTTTCACAAGAAAACACTGATCCTAACAGCTAGAACAGCTAACAAAACACCACCTGAGCAATAATAGTCAAACATCGATTCTGCTTCGGGAATAAAAGGTTTCTGCACAGAACAAAAGTTATTGCTCTAAAGTCAAATGAATGAATCCTCCATTAAGTCCAATACGTTAAAGCCAAAAGCAGTGCCAAAGAAGCGATGTGGTACCAACCAACAGACGGATTTGCAGTGAACAACGCAAACCAGTGCTGTACACAATCTGCAGTCCCCATTTCCAGCAGAAGGAAATCACTTAACCCAACAACTGATACGAATGTTCAAACACGCAAGTAGAATGATTGCCACAGTACAGTAACCATCAAACATTTAGGGGGGGAAAAAATCTGAGTTTCTGTATGTGGCAGAAACCAACTGCAGATTAAGTTCAATTTAACCAAAAGCTGGAGTCAACGATCTTTTACGACGCAGGAGTAACATGTACGTTTGGGTAAAAGTTTGTCAATATTATTAGCATTGTAGCAGCGTCAGGGGAACCACGGCTTGCCCACAATGCACTGCTGCTGCAGGTTTATAAATAGTAATGTATAACTGTTGTGGGGAGTTATGGTGGCATCAAATGCTTTGGGACAGACATATTGTTGTGCTCTGCGAGTGCCGGTGTTCAAACATACCACTCCAGGTGGTCTACGGAGAAACAAACTTTGTTCTCACAGACCAGTCAAAGTAACTTGAAGCATTCAAAGTTGTTACAGTACTATTTTATTAGTATACTGCTGCATGTCTTGCTTGTAATAAACATTCTATTTACACACCTAATAAATGGAAAAATGCTTTCATTTTCACACAATAAATGGAAACCCAATTGAAAATTGTCTTTCCATTAACCTTGCAATAAAGCAACTCAACATCACACAAATTTTCTGAACCTCATTTATCGCATCTGCGTGACCTTACTGTACCTGCAATCCACTCAACTATCCTTCAAAAAACCTAGTTTCCTTACAAGAAGTCTAAAAGACATCAAATCTAGAGTTGTCTCTCTAAACCCGATTTTTTCATTTTAAACTGGGTTTATGCTTTGCTTAAACTATACATCTGCACCCCTTTGCAGATCCTTCACTCCCCAACAACAAACCTACATCAATTTGAATGACCTCAAATGACCTCAAATGACCTCACTCACAACGTGTGACTATTGACCAACAAACCCGTTTCAAACTGTGCAACATTTAAGAGTTCAGCGTTCAACAAATTGCTTTAAAATGGAGCCCATAGTTTCTTAGCTGTGGTACAGATGCGTCACAGTAATTGAGATGGCAGCGTATCAACTGCAAAGCACATCTTGAGAAAGCTAATGAATGCGCAGACAGACAGCTGAATCTACCTGATGTGATTTTTGGCAACAACTACATTTATTTTTGCTCAACACAGTCTGATGTCTTGCACTATTGTATAGCCTTTGTCTGCATGCAAAAAATAAATAAATAAAAATGTGAAAGCTAATAACTTGTGTTTGTGCTCAAATTTTGATTTCTGCCTCAAAGTGGAGGAAAGCACAGTGCCAAAGCAAACGGGCTGGTGCTCGATCCAAAAGGTCCAAAAGGTAATTCTTAATCCAAGCTGGATGATCATAAGCAAAACCTGTCGGACCTGCCAGGTCACAGAGTAACTTAATGTGGTACAACAGTCAGCGGACACACCTAGAGAGCTCCACCCTGCCCGGCAGCATGGTACAGGACACAGCCGGCAAGCTTCCTCCCACAAAACACTCTTCCCCCAGTCGAAACCATGGGAAGTAGGGAAGTGAGACAGGCAGGGATTCACAGCTGTTCCCCTGAAAAGTTTTATAGGCATCGTGGTCCATCAAGTGTGAGACTCGCATCCCCGGAGCTGCATTTTGCCTGAGAGAACAGAGAAAGGAATGAAGCAAAGCCAGTGGAACAACTTCTCCCCCGTCTGCTGTCATCAGAAAACGTCCATCACTCTATCAAACCAACATCTGGACAAAACTCAGTCTCTAACTGGGTAATGCAGCAAACTGTGTGGGACAGACATGTCCTTGGACTGCAGATCTTCTGCTTTTTGTCATACAGATAGAAACAGGATGAATTTCCATTCAAACAACAAAAATTAATGAGTCCAACCTTCCCCAACTGCAGCTTCAAACATGGTAGAGTCACCTCAAAAGTGAAATACGGTTTAGCGACACAGCTATTTCTAGGGAAGCCAAATATACCTGGAATTCACCCAGCTTCGACGAAGACCTGTTTTAAGCCCTGCATGTGTGTGTCTGGGTGACAAGAAAAAACAAATTAAATCTTTGCGGTTTTTCGAAGCATCCAATTTACCTTAAAGGCGCACTTTAGAAAGGAGAAAGGTGAGCATATAAACTGACAGTCATTCATATGGCAGGGACACGAAAAAATAGCGCTAAAATTAGTAGAGCACATAAATTACAGCCGATGGTGCAAACGGAGTCAATGCGTCTTGAACCAACAGCAACTGTCACAGGCCATGGATTACTGCACCGCAGATTCCACCGCTTCACAAAACGGTCTTGGATAATTTTATAAATCTAGCATTCCTACTGTCTGGAAAACAAAATAACGACCGTTTTATTTAATATGATCACCGCTGATAAGAACATGATTAAATCACTTGGCCACAAATTATACTGCAGCCTAGAATTAACATGACAGCCAACCCTGTATCTGTCAAGACAGCTGGCATGTGTGAAATTCATTAAGTGTCTACAGCTAGATTCACAAAACAGATTCAGACATGGCGTAATAGGGGGCCTATCTTTAGTTTCCTCAACTGGAAAAGGGAATCACTGTGTTTGATCTAAAATAACAATGAGTAGCAGAAGCTGAGCCACGAGCTGCTCCATGCTGGTACTGCCTTGGCAGTAAGTTGTCATTTGATGCTCGAGGAGCCCAGGATAGGAGTCGACCGGGGGACAGGTGGCACCTACTGACCTCATGGATACTCCCACACCCCAGACAACGCAGGTTCACCGAGAAAAGACATCGTCCACAGAAGAGGATGCAAACAGGTAAGGAGAGTCAGAAGCACCATGGTGCTCACTTTCTCCACACCAAAAGTTGTCTCTGGAGTTTTCTCCAGTGACAGTGCTATAAGAAAGGGTCTGATGTGAAGCCTTTCAAGAAGATAATTACAATCCCAGGACTGTCCTTGAACATCTACAAATGGAAACATTTACACATGAAAAACTCCCTGCAACATGAGAGAAAACAGACCCTTCATAACACTGATCTTCTCCCACATGTAATTGGAAGTGATATAGTGACTTTTAGCCTAAGCTTTGTTAAGCATTTTAAAAAAAAAGGCAGCAGCACTGATTTTAGGACAAATTATATAGCTAAAACTATTAACATTTACATTTAGATAACTGTGTGTCTTGGCAGTGAGACAACGACTCCCATTTACTAAAAAGATTAAGCACGTATGCAGTAAATTCAAGGACAGCTACCCAATGCACAATTTAATATTAAGGAGTTCAGCAAATGTAGCCCATAATTCCAATTCCTTTGCCAAACTTTAAATCAGGAACGTTTCCCACCTGTTGGCTCATTAGTACAAATGGAATAAGGAAATTGATAAACAGTTGCAAAATATTGCTTCATGTCACCTGAGCATACTGATACGCATGTCGCACTGGTCAGGACCCTGACTACTTCTCACGTTCACATTGCACCTTGGTCTCCAAGACTGAGGAGAAAGGGCAATTAAAGGGACACAGTAGGATTCAGGAGAACCAACACCTCCTTTCAGCAGTTTGTACACATCCACCCCACTGTGTTGTTCCATGTTCTTACATTCCTCCACTTTCCCCACTCTATCCTGCACATGCATGCTGCACACCATGTTACTTTACTCTCCCATACGCGATAGTTCCTCCTTTTGCACCATGACCCCGTCCACATGGCAGGTATCTCAGTGGAAAATCACTGCTCTGAAATACTAGGGTCTAGTTCAACCACGCCCACCCATCCTGTTTACATTTTAAAGTACCTCATCCCCAGCATCAGCAAAGCAACTGCTTGACATTCTTCAGAGACAGAAAATGCCTTCAATGCATCTCGAGACATTTCGATATTTCATTTATGGGTTTTTTATTTACACACACACACACACCTATCTAATGGGGGGAATTTCATTTCCTTTTCAATTTCTTTTTTTTGTTTTTACTTAACTTGCTGATTACAACAAATCATCGGTTCTTAGGAGGATACATGTTTCATATTCAATTCCTTTTATAAACTGGAAATTACATTCAATTTCAATAACTTGCTGCCATTAGAAAAACATTTCCAAAATGCACATAAATTTCCATTCTTCAGAGTACATTAACTCATAAGTTACCCAACACCTTGGTAACTGTACTTTCAGAACAGTCCTTTTCAGTGCTTTTATCCTGCATTCTTTGCGATGTTCCCAGGTGTAAAATAGTAACTCAGGTTTGCTCTGGCACACGGGCCGCCAAGCAGGCCTTGCGGCGACGTCACCCTGCGGTCGCAGAAAGTCAGCGACGTCTGACCAACTTGACCTGTGGACACAATGGCTGACGTTTAGCTCTGGCTCAGGACACACCACCACAGCAGATCGTTTCCACCCTGAACTCCTCCAGGGAGTCCAGGTAAGACGAGGTCTTCATGACAGACTCGGGTTTTTGTACAGCGGGCCACATAACAGCGGACACAACCTAACATCGCACGTGGTCCCGGACTGGTCAAGCTGCCACCCTTGCGCTACTTCACAGATACAAGAGGCGTCAGATCAGCAACACCTAACAATCTCTGCAGTTTTCATACAGAGTAACCTGGGTGATATTTTAATGGAATAAAGTGGGCAGGAGTGTATAAGCAAAGCCACCCATGAGCGTCCTACTGCTCTGGGAACTGTTATAGAAGAGCGGAGATGACACGGTGCTTCATTTCTTGATCCAATGTGTTGAGGGAATCCCTCATGGGGAAAAACTAGTTTCCAACAAATATAGTCACACTTTTGACTGGGGGAGTGTTAAGCAATCACTGAGGCATTCTTGATGTTTCCATCTTTCATCTCTACAGTAAAATGCTGCAAAGTCCTGACTAATAGCTGTCAGTCACTTTGTGGTGAACTTGAGCAGCTCAGACTTGCACTGCTCTCCTCAACTTCTACATTCCTGCCAAGTTCTCGTATCACAAAGTGACATACAGAACTTTTTACATACATATTAAGGGCCTGACTCTTTCAAAATTGCAGCGCTGCACATATAAAGCACTAGGGAAAAAAACTGTCACGAATTTCAGATTTTAACATTTGCCTCTAAGAATTGCAGAAATTTCACACCCTGATTAAAAAAATGGCCATGAAACCTTAATGACATCTACATTACAGTTTCACCAATCTCACAAACCTGGACTAAAGTCACTCAGGGAGTATTTAACCCTATATGTGTGTGTGTGTGTGTGTGTGTGTGTGTGTGTGTGTGTGTGTGTGTGTGTGTGTGTGTGTGTGTGTGTGTGTGGGGAGGATAGTCCCATAGACACAGGAAATGACACGCTGTATATAAACTTGGAGCCCAGTGGCTTCCCACAGACCCTCTGGAATTCGCAGGACTCACTTTCTCAGGCTTTTCCACAAGCTCACTGCTTTCCTTACAACTTCATCACCCATCTGCCTGACCCAACTCTTGCCCCAGTTCCCCTGCCAGGGCAGCCCTGCATGCTTCCCAAGGAGGCCACGGATGTTTACTCCAAAGTGTCTTAACAAAAAAAGGAGCAGTCATTAGAAAACTACACACCCCCTTGTGAATCTTCAGCGCTGGGCACCATCCACCCTCACATTTTCTTTCACATCCCAGGACTTCACATTAAATACACATTTTGATCATAAAGCATCTTGCTGATCCTGAACCCTTTGCTCCGTTTTTCCTTGGTGGACAGTTGGACTTCCTCTGTTGACAGAAAATGTTGTTGCACCACAACTGCTTTAGGCTTAAAGTTAAAAAATCCAATTCAGGATATATTTACACAACACATTACACTGTCACAGACCTATTGTGCACCATGTAAGACAGTTTCGATAACAACACGCTGTAGTATTTTAATCAAGTACAGCTTTACTGATGCAGGATGTATGGGAAGAGGAAGGGGTTGCAGGAGAAACATTCAGTGCGTTTGTTTGTTGTAAGTGAAAATAAAAAAAAATAAATAATACATTTAAGCCTGACTTTACCATGCAGATACTTTAAAGCTCAGCAAACCTTATTGAGGACAAAGCTTGGAGCACAAATGTAACCTGCTTTTAAAAAAAAAAAAAAAAAAAAGTCATTTCTAAAATGCTTAGTCTGACATTTCCATCGTTTCTCTCAATCAAAAAAACAGCAGGTGACCACAGCTTCCATTTATTACACTCCTCATCCTTTTTACACGATTAAAGGAAACTACTGTCGAAACTCAGGAACCACGGGCAACAGCTAACACGTTGGCTAAGCAAAAGAACTTGTAACCAACACATAAAAAAGGTTAGAAAAAATCCTTCTGGATGAAGACAGTTGCTAATATCTTTTTTATTGCAAAGACAGACAGAGCCAACAGCTAAATAGGAAACAGCTAAGAGGGAGACTGGAATCTGCTCGACTATTCAGTTTCCTGACAAAAGTTTTAACGGATCAGTAGAAACACCACATGGGTGTAACTAACATCACAGTTCATCAAAGCTTTACTGTACTCCGGAAAAATGCATTAAATAGCAGTCGGTACCGCTACAAAAACAAAGAAGCATCAGCCGCTGCTGCAGAATCCGTCAGGCAGATTACATAACACCGCAACCCAAAGCTTTCATTTGCAAATCATCTAGGGGAAAAGGAAAAACTGTTTAGTAAAAAAACACCTCACAATTTCCGCATCTACGCCAGACAGTTAAGGAGAACTGGAAAAACACCTGAAACAATTTCCTGCAATTATTACGAGAACTATTAAGCGATATTGCCCGGGAACTGTGACATCTCAGGACGTCACAACCCAGATGTCAGGATATCTCTATTGAGAAACCAAAGCACGAATTGCCAGCCTTTAGCAGAGAACAAACTGGTGTTTCGGACTGATTCCAAAGTCCCGCCAAGGTAGCAGAGGTTGGCGGGTCAGAAAAGAAAAGCGACGTCCTCCCGAGACGCCTCACCTTGTAGCTGTCAGAACGGGTCCCCCCGGTGACACCAACGCTCCAGTGCCGGGACATGGCGCTGCGACAGGGAGTGTCCCCCCCTCGGTCACTCCCCAAAGAGTGTCTGCGGCAAGTGCACCGTGTTCAAAGTGGGAAAAGTACAGTAAAAATTAAACCTCCATCCAGCAATGGCACTGCCCACCGCAAAAGTCAGACGAGCCTTAAACAGATTAAAAGTTAATCTTCTTAACGAATAAGCCATTCAGTGACACTGGACAAGCCTTTCAGCCCAGCGCCACACTGCTGCTTATTTACAAAGTGCTCGTAATGTAGCTCAAGCCTGCTACGAAATGGACATGGTTCGAGATTATAACCGAGTTGCATTTCCAATTTAATGAAAACTGGAGGGGGGGGGGGGGGAATTATGGAAAAAAAATATTCAAAAATAATGTGGACCCGATTTTTGGATTAAATCTTTTTCCCCCCAAACTAATTCCAAAAAAAAATTCCTAATGAGCCATTTAAAGAACAGCGGACAGACAAGGAGATCTCAAGAGTCACTGAGGAGCTGGAAGATAGTCCAGCTGTATAAACCATTCATCCAGGTAGCCCTTCATACGAGAATTAACTGAAAGCACCATCTTACTCATTTATAGTTCATTCTAGTAGTTTGCCAGTTCACTTTTCAACATTTAGCTGGCTGGAAAAGGCCTACAGGATAGTCATGCGAGACCCTTCAGCCTACAGACAAGGTCGTACAACGTGAAGATTTTTCCCCCTGGAATTATCCGAGGATCTCAGATTTCCTTCACTATGTTCAGGCCAGTTTTCTGATTTCAAAACTGGGTTTTTGGATAATTATTACTGACATCAACAAAGCTTCTGCTTCTGAATGACAGAATGATAAAAGAACAGTTTGACCATCTTCCGACAAAGGCAGTGCGTTTTAGAACCATTACAGGGTCTTGATCAGATTTTCTTTCCTTCTTTTCCCCAATGCTGCATTTTGGCCGAGATCTCAGCATCAGGGTGGTTTCACCAAATTATGCAATTGGCCATCTGTCATCCTGTTCTCTTACAGTTTGCATCTGCTTTTGCAACCACTATCAAACCGCTTTCTTTCTACAGCACCATCCCATTAACGTTTTCAGCTGTTCCAAACCATCTGATTGCCTCTCAAATAGATTCAACCAATTTCACTTTATGAAAGGAGATGAGCTCCACAAAATGGTTTGCAGCTAAAGTGCAGTTTACAAATTAATCAGATGGTATACAAGGCCAAATCATAAACAACAGCTATACCTCAAACATGAAGAATATGCAAAGCTTTCCTAACAAACTGGAAAGGAAGATCATTTGTTTAAATTAATTGGCTGTGAGGAAATATGAGGGATTATGAGACTAAAATCCACTCTTTAGCCTCGAATGGAGATCAAAATGAAGTGTGCAAGAGAGCAGGAGCTGAGATCAGTCGCTTTCCTCCACACTATCATTTTTTCATATTTACAGCACATCTGTATTTGATTATACACAAAATTTATTACTCCAATTGTAACCCCATGAGGTCAAACAGCAATGTATTTACCAACAGAAACATTTTATATCTTTCCACTTACAGCCAACATTTTACGCAAACAGAAACTCATTGTCCTGCTCTCACGTTTAACTTTTTGCACTGAAAACAGAAGGGGGTCAGATTTTCAAGCAGTGTGAAGATTACCTGCAGTGCTTTCAATGGTGGCAGATGCAGCGGCTTCTATCACTGCAGCACCTTCAAGGAGCATTACAGATATCCAAGGAGGTCCCCTTATCATACTCAAACCGACACACACTTCCCTGCGTGACTCAAAAGACATGGTGCAACAGGATTTCCTCTATTTTGAAAATCTGAATTTTTAGTCACTTTCAATGTATTTTGTGGACGGCAACAAAACACCCCCCCAAACGTACGAAGCGTCCAAAAGGACAGGAATGTGAGGAGCGATACACGTTGGACGTCTCAGCAGATTCTCTTCGGCGTATAAAACGGGCCGTCTGTTGGATTAATCAGTCCCTGAGGGAGCGAAGCATCCCAATTAATACACCGCGATCCAATTAAAAAGGTGGCCGTGATTCGAAACCGCCGAGCAGCTCTCACCCCTTTTGGCAACAGTCTAAGCAAATTGCTCAGGCCTATTGCTTTACATCAGTCACGTTCCATTTGAATGTTAGCCTACAATACTATAAAGGGGCTGTTGTCAGTATCCCCCATAAAATTAACAACTGGCATGTCACTGGTGGGGGGCAAAATCATCCCTTCCAACAAGCATCGGCACATGTCCAAGAGACTTGAGCCTCCACCCGTTTATAATCTAAATGAGCTCCTGACTGAAGTGCCAATTTACTGCAGGCAAAATTCAGATGGCAGGTAACATTTGGATCAGGTTTTATGGGAATATGTCAACAGAATGTTATCTTATCAAGAGAGCAGACAGCGAGTTTACCCAGGCTCATTTTTCCCCCGTTCGTAAGACTCAAATAAAAACAAAGATGTTTACTTCACTTCTTAATTATCTTTTCATATACATTAGTCCACGTGTGCTGCATACAGCATTAAAGCCATTACTGGTTCACTCCTCATACCAAATATTTGCCACTTGGGACAGTCTAGGTGTCTACAAGGGAAAAAAAGGAAAAAAAAAACCACACAAAACACACCAACAGAAAAAATAATGCATCTTAGAGACTTGTATACTAACATGCGCATGGATTCAAAACAAAAAAGACGTTTATCCCCAAAATTCCTAATTGTGACAAACTCTGATTTCCTTCCTGAAGGGTATTAAACCAAAAAATACTTCACAAATTTAGTTACCAATGCAAACTGTCTTGCAGCAAACTACCACCAATGTAAATATTCAAAGAAGTCATTACATAAATTTCGTGTTGTTGACAACCTGCTCGGGCTGTAGAGCTCCATGGTTTTAAGGTCAGATACTTCACTGCACTTTACCTACTATTTTCCTACACGGCCCCCCACACAGCCTTATCTCACCTGGGCTCACAAACCGCATAAACAGCATCCATCTTTGAGGTTAAACCAAGGTGAGGGTTACTGTCCAATTCCAAAGGAATGAGCAATGCCTCACCATGCTTCTAAAACAACAAAAAACACACAAAAACGTTAAATAAAAAGCGAGAAAACGTTTTGCGACCATCATTCTACTACTTCAGTCTATCGCAGGTTGGGACACTTCTGAAATAACAAGGCGCATCACTCATCAAGCTAACATTCTTTTATGTTGCATGTTATATATAATATACACACAGCACAAGCTGGCTGCCTCCATGCAGGACGGGGGCCAAGGGGGGGGGGGGCAGTGCTTCCACTAGCAACAGCAAGGTGCTGGATATCAGATCGGAAGACGCAAAGCGCAGGGTACGTGTCTTCCAGCATATGTAAATACGTGGGTTGTCTGCAGGTAAATTAGTCAGTGGGGAAGCAGATGCCTACGTTTCCAACAGGATTCCCCAACTACCTTTTTCCACTCAGTCTCGGCAAAACAACTGTAAACACGATCTTCGGCTGAGGAGGTGGGTCTGGCTCAAAACGCAAATGTAGGAACAAAACCTCAAGTTGCACAGACCTTTTAAATCGAAAAGATCAAAATCCCATTCTAGTCAATAAGCAGGGTGAGATTCTTGGTTGACCCCGGGGGGGGGGGGGGGGGGGGGGGTCAAACCACCACCCAACAAGCTTCTCACAGAACACCTGCAAAGGGACCTGCGCCACTTCCTCTTTCGGCTCTTTGTGATCCGTCTGCACATCCCTGCCGTTCTGCGCTCCCTGTTTAATAAGGCCNAAGGTTTATCCTATAAAATCTACAAGTTAAACCTGTTACTTCCACCTATCAAAAAAATGCGCATCTGCGCTGGCAATTCCCTGAAAAAATGCTGGAACTCGGGTCTTAAATCTAGTGTGAAATAAATAATAGATCATTAAATCAGCCCAAATAACATTCACAGAATTCAAACAGCAAATGCAGCTGCTTGATACTAAAAGCCAGGAAATTCTGTCAATTACTGGAGAGACGTGACACTAACAAAAAAAAAAAAAAAAAAAAGGTACAAAAAGTACTTAATATTTCATAGCAAGTGTTTAAAAGAGAGCTCAGCCACAAAGAGCAGGTATTTTCTATGACTACGTTGTTTGCTTACATCGTGAGGAGATAAAATGGGCAAAACCATAATGGGACACCTAATACACACTGAAGACACTTTCCTTAAACACACTACTGGAAATTTACCGCTACAGGATCAAAAAAAAGCTACTGTAGAGGCAAAAGGCAAGCAGGTTTTTCCCCAAACTTTCAGAATTTTTAAAACAAAAGACCCAAAGGATAAAACGTCGTGCATTAAAAAGAACCCCGCGATTAAAAGCAGGGTTTTGTTTTTCACTTCAGCTCCGAGTGACTCAGACGGTGTGTTTGTTGTTATGGAGGGAACAATGACTGCAAATTGCCATTCATCACAGCATCGTGACCAGTGACCCAAGGAAGAAACATCTCAGGTACCTCATAACTGTTAATCGTGGTTAACGTGCTTAATAACCTGCAATACATGGATAATCCCTGCAATTCCCGATAGCTGCAGATAAACTTATGGCTGGATATGTTCTTTATTTACACACAAATTAAACTTAAGATGCAAAACAAAAACCACAAATGTTCTTGAGCTTGGAAGTACAACCAGCTGGTTACCACGTACAAAGGAGGGGCAGCTTTTATTTTCCTCTTCAAATTATGTTTAAGAAACATTATCTGCCCTCCTCAAAGTGTGAAATTCCCAAGTGGACCCCCAGCAAGCACACTTGCTTACTAAGCCAACTGTCCCTGAGCAAATCCCAGCTGAGTCAGTTGAAGGGCACTTAAGGAGCCTTAAGCAAAAACACGTCCATTTCAGGTACACAGAGACTAAATCTAGTGTAAACATGGCTTCAAATGTCTTGGGATAAGCAAACAATAAGGACATTGTTCCCCAATCATTTTCCCCACAAGCCAACCCTGAATCACACACTTCATCGCCACGTGTCGTGTGTTTCCTGATAACCTCTGGGCTGCGTCTCACTCTTCTTTCATCACTGCACCCTGTGGATATTGACTGTATTCTTTGCTTTTTAATGTCATCTCTGTTCCGTCCCTCCGTGTTGTTTTGACACCAACTGTACACACCGGCCTGGACTACAGCATCGTTCAAGTACTTAAATCAAAATAAACCAAAAAAAAAAGAAAAAAGCCTGGGAGGTGAGTAACTACAGCCATTTTTTGGAAATTTTTCCATAACACATCACGTCTCACCTTTAACAGTAGAGGACCAAAGGCAGACGGGTTTACCCTAACCCGGCGTGTGGGTTACCATGTTATCACCACGGATGGAATCAGTAACTGAGAAAATCTACGCAGCTTTTCTTTCGTTTGGAGAGCCTCTTTTACACAACTCATTCTGAGGAAAGACCTCTTCGGTCCCCTTCAGCCTTCACATTTACAGGCTCAGTTCATATTTCACTGTATATTTAACAAAGTGGTACATAATCTGAGACTCGGTCACAAATACCCGACATTGTTTATTGTAACAAAGTTTGAGGGTGAAACAAAACTTCCTGGCTGAATTAGAGTTTCTCTCAACTTATTCTCATGAAGACAATATTCTGGCAGTTAAAGCTGTACAGAGAAAAGGGAACAGTGCAGTGCCGTGTGCTGTGCACATACACGCTGTGTGCTGCGTGTTGTGTGTGTGCGCATATGCTGTGTGCTGTGTGTGAGCATACACACTGTGTGTGTTGTGTGTGTGCACTGTGTGCTGTGTGCATGCACGCTGTGTGTGTACGTGCTGTGTGCGTACATGCTGTGCGCATACACGTGTGTGTGCACTGTGTGCATGCTGTGTGTTGCATGTGTGTTGTGTGTGTGCGTACACACTGTGCGCGTGCTATGTGCACGCTGTGTGTTGTGTGTGTACACGCTGTGCATGGAAGGTATAGAGGTGTAATTTAACCAAAGTGGACGCGGGTGTTGCAGCGCTGCTGGAGAAGCTGCCACAGGGACCCACCTTCACATAACTGCACACTGGGTGCTCACCCTCGGTCTGTCTCTCGTGCTCTCTCTCTCTCTCTCTCTCACACACACACACACACACACACACTGTTTACTTTTTTACCATTTCGTCTTCGTCCTCCTCTTCGTCGCTGTACTCCCGTCTTTCTTTCTCTTCCTCCTCGTCTCCTGCCCTCCGTCGTTGGCGCTGCGTTGAATGTGTAACGGCCACATCGCCCTTCATCCCACGGACCGACTGACCACCGCCGGCGTCGCTCTCACCAACGGTCCGCCTCTCCGGGGTCCCGCCGCCGCTCTCGGACCGATTCACAACTTTCCTCTCCATTCTCCCCTGACGGTCCGCACGGGAGTCCCGCACAAACGACTGACAAACTTGTTCACGCGTCCCCCGCATCCGCCGCCGGGCGTCCACGCGCCTGCCCGGGAACTGCGTTCATCTCGCGCTGCCTCAACGCGCGTGGCGGGGAAGTACAACTCGCGACGAACTAAGTTCGCGAACAGCGAAGCACCATCGCGCCGCCGCGGGTGAAACTGCGGCGAACACACGGCGGAACACCCGCGCTGGCCCCGCCCCCGGGAGCACACGCGGCGCGGCCCCTCTGGAAGTGCGACACTAACCAGTCCTGGACCGGCAAACTCCGCCCCCAAACTGTAACACTAACCAGTCCTGGA
>UFQX01001102.1:0-115952 GCA_900497675.1 Arapaima gigas
GATGGTAGATAAGAATCTACCTGTACTTCTCAACACACATTGAAGTTGCATGCCTAACACTTTAGCACAGTCTGTATCACCACATTATGGACATTGTTCCTGGTCCCGTCCCCTTGGACCCTCAGCCAGACGTCCATCTCAGACACACATGTGCCAGAAAAACCAGTGATGTGCTGGATCCTTAGGGATCTCCATGGTGCTAATAGCCCAGTAACTCCTTTACATCATCCCCATCAGCACCCCTCTAGTACACTAATATCACCCCAGCAGGACCCAAAATAGGACACTAACAGCAGCCAACAGGTCTCCAATATTACCTCAGTAGCACCCATATAGCACCTTTAAAGCACTCCAGCAGCATTATTATAGCCCCCTAACATCACCCCAGTAACACCCTAATAGGGGGCCGTAATTAGGCCTTTGCATTTGGCCGTTGTGTGGTCCCTCTGGACTGAAACTGGACCCTGAGGACATCACACACCAGGACAAGCAGCTGGGCTGTTGGCAGCCACATAATGACAGGTGCAGGAAATGCTTGGGAGAAGAGAGAGGACAGCCAGTCCAGAGGATAGTAACAGCTGGCACAGATCCAACTACTGGGTCAAGGCACCAGATGACTTTGGTTCTTGTGTCCCAGTTGTTCAAAGATCAAGGTGTCCAAGCAATGGGATGAGTGAGAGTGGACTGGGGAGCAACACTGGACGAGTGATCTTAGGGAGGTAAACAGGGGTGGAACAATGTGGTGGGCAACTGGACAGCCAGTGAGGTTGGAGCCTAATGGAGCTGTGGGACAGATGGACAATGAAGGTAAATCGCCACTACAGGCATGTTTATACAGAGTCCACAGGCCTGTTTTTGCGTGTGTGGTGACGTGTCCGCAAACACTGCTGGAACTGTTTCCCAGCTGTTGTGTCTGCTCCTTGTCCACAGGAAGGTCATCCGAGTCATCGCTGGCATAAACAAATAATGAGCATCTTCAGTTATCAATAAAGAGCACAGAACAGCTCTGTTTTTACCTGCTGTCACAGGTTCAAGAACATAAGGTGGAATGAGAGAGAAAAGAGCAGAAAGACAATAGGAAATATGATCCACTTGTCTTCAGTCCTCTCCCTGTATTGTTCCCCAGGGTGTTTGGGTTTTCTTCACTGAGGTCTTCTCACTAAAACAGATCCTAACTGAGCGTTCATAGGGAGTGTGGATCCAGCTGGGGGCCTTTAGGACTGTGATTGAGCTCCGCCTGGGCCCCTTGGGGAGTGGGATCGAGCTCCACCTGGGGGCCTTGGGGACTGGGATTGAGTTCCAGCTGGCGTTTCAGGGACTGAGATTCAGCTCTGCTTGAGGGCCATGGAGAGTGAGATCAAGTTTGGCCTGAGGGAGTCGGGGACTGAGCTTGAGCTCCTCCTGGGGGTATTGTAGACTAGGATCATGGGATCAAGTTCTGCCTGGGAGCCTCTGGGACTGGGATCGAGGCCCACCTAAGGGCCTCTGGGATTGGATTCAAGTTCTGTCTGGGGGCCTTGAAGACTGGGATTGAGTTCCAGGTGTAGACCTTGGAGACAAGGGATTGAGCTCCACCTGGGGGTCTTGTGGACTGGGATCAAGCTCCAGTTAGGGTGATTTAGTAATACTACAGGTAGTGACTCCTACAGGGGGTCCTACTTTAGAAACACTGAAGGACAACTTGGATGAACAGCACATGGGCACAATGCTCTGAGATAGATAGTCACACACAGCTACACTATTGATGTGTTAGTGAGAAGGGTGGGTCTTTCAGAGGTGAAAGATAAACAGAACTAGGTAAAAATAAACTAGGTAAAGACCCTGAGAAAAGGTGTGAACAAGTGCAGAGGAAGTGCAGGAAAGGATGGACAGCATGGAGAGGCAGAGGGACAGACTGTGAGCAAAGTGGAGAACATGACTGATGCAGCAGTTTAAGGACTCAGATGTGTCAATGTCGAGATGTGTGAATAGATCCTGCCCCCTGGTGGACATATAGGCTTATTACGGCTCACCATGGGCTTAGTGTTTTTTAACGAACAAATAGATTTCTGAGATTGTACATTTCAACACATTTCATGCAACAAAAGAATAACAAATAAAAATCAATTAAATGTCAAATGAGGCGAAAATGCACATTTTAGCGATAATTCATTTTATTAATTCTTAATAGCTAATTTACAACAAGCAATTAATTTAAATAAAAGGCAAATTTTGATCATTTTCATTAAATTTCCCTTTATTCTTGCAAGATAAATAATTTAAATATGCTCTTTGAAATGTATTCTGTGTTGTTCTGTTGTACTCACACTTTAGATGCGAACTGAGCAACACAAACAGCAGCGAGAGAGAGAGAGAGAGAGAGAGGAAGTGGGGCGATGCCTGTGGCCTGTAATATGTATAAAAGAACTAGCTGATTTTTGTCTAGAAAGTGTAAACAAAATTGAGAGCCCCATTTGACCAGTTTGTGTGTGTGTGTGTGTGTGTGTGTGTGTGTGTACGTGTGTGTTCTATTGCTCAGTAATATGCAGGAACACACTGTATGTGTTACATGTCAGAATCTATATGTAAATATGTATATTAATACATGTTCATCTAGACAGCCGTCATCTGACAGTCACTGTGTGTTTCTTCTAAGACATGACGGTGCCTGAAGGTGAACGTGTGTTGCTCTGCGTGTGAATGGTGGCCCCGGAGGCCCCTGACACACCCCAAGGGGTCCCACTCCATAGGCCCGGATTGCAGCGTGGTGTCGAGCCCCTGATCCATACAGTCACGTGTCTTTACATACAGAGTGATGATGCTCCTTACAGACGTCCCTCAGGGTATAAAAAACAGCAAAATTAACAAATTAGACCTTTTAGAATGTCAATTAAATGATCAAACAAATAAATAGGTAAATAAATAAATATTTAAAGAACCCTATAAGGTTATTCTCACATTTTCTATTCTCTGTTCTGTTTGGTTCCACACGTCACATGGAAACTTGTTTCAGTTGAGACCACAGAAACACTATGGTGAGGCGGCGGTCAGTTACCAGTCAGTGCAACGTGCCAAAGTGCAGGACATTCTCTTCAGCAGCACACACACACACACACACACACACACACACACACCAGTCTATGTTTCCTCATGTCTCTGGTTTCTCCTCAGGGTGAACAGTCAGTAAAGACCACAGCAGCCCTGAAGCAGGAAGATGAACAGCAGAAACCTGTGAGATGCGTCCACCACCACGGGAGATGTGTCCTCCAGCTAAGGGACGTGTCCACCCCTGAACAGAGACTGTGAGCTCCGGGCTTGAATGCCATGTTACTGTGTACACTGTGTATAAATGCCGCATTCTCATTCCTGATGTGGGACACAGCGCCACCAGGCAGACAGGGGTCCCATTCCCGTTCAGTGACCACAAGCCTGCTGAGCGTTGAGCCTCCGGGGACACAATGAGTCGTGCATGTGGACTCTGTTCCCTGCCGCTAGCTGATCGTCTCAGCAGATCCTCTGTGTGTGTTCAGCATGTTAGACATGGAGAAGAAGTTTCAGTGTTTATAGTAGGTTTACGATTATTTGTCATCCTTTTCTATCTTCACCGTTCCATGTGGACACAGAACACAGCCAAAGTTTGGCTTTCACTCACAGTTGGACCCGTGATTCTCTGTTTTGCTTTAAAAAATGAAGCTCTACTAGGGGTCAGATGTGTAAACATGTTGGATGAGGGTTTCAGGTTCTGCAAACCCACAGCGAGTCCAACAGACATTGTTGTGGTCCCTGGGAAACGCTGCATGACAACGGGGTCTTTGTCCAGTCTCATGACAGCGGACTCAGGCCTCCCTGCTGCCCTCACTGAACCGTTCAGGAGTCTCCTGTGGCGCTCAGTGGATTTCCGTCTTCCACGGCCCAAGGTCCACAGTCCCACATTTGGTAGCGTCGGGCTGGAGGAATTTAACCTCCAGAAAAATAAAAAGCAACTTAATGAAACAATTTAGTGAACTGTAATGAAAGCTGTTTATATATGTTATTTTACAGGATTCAAACATCTGTTGCAAGTTCCTTAAAAATATAGATTTCATATAATTTACATATTAGGATTTTTTGCCCAAGTGATTCTTCAGACAGTCATATCGGGAGACAGGGGGAGAGAGGAGACAGAGAAGGACGGGACACTGTGCTTTACAGTGGTTTGGACATGCTGCTTAGTGACCTCAGTCCTGTCTGCTCTGTCCATCCCGGTTCATCCATTATGTTTCTACTTCGCTTCTGCCACTATCGCGATAAACACGCAACACACCAGCAAGTAGGCGGCGGCTCCGTGGTTCATCACTTTAGCCCACAGAAACGGATTTCAATGCTGCGACTGTTGTCGTGTTTAATGTCAGGCGACTGTTATGGTTCCACTTCCAGCCAAACGACCACGTCCTCTGACTGTGGCGCTGCCTCGTTGGCCACGCCTCCTCCCACTGTCTCTGTCTCCGTATGTCTCCGTTTCACATACAGGCAGGTGGGACGAGGCTGGAAAAGGAGACCTGCGATACGTGTTAAATGCTGTGCGGCGCACCGAGTGCCTTTCAGTCCCCGTTTCCACCTGCAGATGTTTGACCGTTTGGGAAGGAGCCTTGGTGGAGATGGTCGCTGGGAGCTGCTGGTCAAAGGACCAGATCAGAGATGTGGTCCAGGTGCCCGTGTCCTCCACCCTCTGGCTGCCTCGTCCCTCCGTCCTGCTGCCTGACATGTGCGAGTGGCAGAGGAGCGACGGCTCCAGGAGCATGGGGGGAACCACCTCAGAGCCTCTCCCTGGCCGGGACCCAGATGTACGGACCCGACTGCTCTTCAATCACCAGCTTGATCTTATGGTAGATCTCCTCAAAGCTGCTGCCTTCCACAATGGCTGAGAAAGAGGAGAAAAAGCCTCAGTGAGGTGCTGTCCACCTGACTGCAGAGCATGTTCACGTCACAACACCACGACAAACTCCAGCAGCTGGTCTCCCTCACCTGTGAAACACTCAAGGAAGTCCTGCTCTAGCTTGAGGGCACGGTCGAGTGCTTTGCGCGCCTGCTCCTCCGTCAGGCGCTTGTTGAGCTCACTGAGAAGCACAAGAAAAACACAATGGTGTGGGGCAGCCTTAATTCAGAAGACAGGAGCTATTAACAGTCAGCAGAACATGTGGAGGACAGAAGACTGGAGACGACGTGTTCTTATTCTCACTGCTTCTAAATGAGTTTTCATTTGAATGTGCCGCAAAGTCACAGTGAATTAAAATACTTACGGGAATGTTTGGCGTGTGGACTGTGTGTGGTGTACTGAATTTGTGTGGTGAGTAGAGTGTGTGGAGTGGCCACCAGTGTGTGTACAGGTGGTGTGCAACATACAGGATGTTCTCCAGAGAGCGCGGGCGGATGAATATCGCGATGGGGTGTAACTGTGCCGCCTGCAACCTGCGGACTGCATTCGCTGACACGTCCAGGATGCAGTGTTTGCCCTGCTGCTCACACACACACACACACACACACACACACACACACACACAAAGGGAGACAAAAGGAGACAGAGGTGACCATTCAGTGACTGTTGCTGTTGCCTGTCCACCATCTCTCTGTGTCTTGCTGGTTTGCTCTCTCTTCTCTGAGACTCCACCCCTGTTTGCTTATGTCCAAAAGCCCCCTTTCCCCCCCTTCACAGCTCTACATGCTTTGTGGTGCTTTTGCTCCCACCTGCTCGGCCACCTCCCGCACGCTCTGCACACTTGTCCCATACAGATGGCTGTTGTACTGTCCTGCCTCGATGAAGCGGTGGCTCTGGATATCTTTCTCCATCTGCTCTCTTGAAGACACGAAGTGGTAGTCCCGCCCATCGACCTCGTACTCGCGCTTGGGCCGCGTCGTGTCTGGTGGGCACCACGGTTAACATCAGCGAGTGCACTGTGTCGGAGTGTGTGTCCTTGTGTGCATGTCAATGCATGTAGCCTCACTCACGGGGGACGCAGGATCCAAACTTGTCCGGGAACTCGGAGAGCAGGTCATCGTTGACGCGGTCCTTCGTTGGGCCCAGGATGATGATGGGTCGCGCGTAGTGCACTGCAGTGAGCAGACAGTAGGGAGTGTATTGGTGAAGGAAGGAGGAAGAGCCCAAAGCGCAGAGCTCACTGAGAAGGCAGACTCACCTTCCACCTGTGTGACCATCTCATAGCTGTGGATGAAGTCCTCTCTCCCTGAAAGAGCAACAGGACCAGTCATATAATAGATTATAGTATCATGCAACATAACACAGTATAACACTGTGTAATGCAGTGTAAAATAGCACATTTAACCTAAGCTGAAAGCACTTTCTAACACTCTCAATTCTCAGCTGCTTGCACTGGTATGCAGGAAATTCCCAGAAACCCAACTTTCTTCTCTTTTCTCTTTTCTCTTGTTGTTATTATTATGAGGTGTATTTGAAGTACAGTACTGTGCAAAAGTCTTAGGCGTGCAACTTCAATGTGTGTTGAGAAGTACAGGTAGATTCTTATCCACCATCAGGAAGGTTTCTGGTTGGTCCCAAATTCATTCTGCAGCCTGAGAATGACCTCAAACACCCAATCTCAGTCATACACAACTATCTTGAGCAAAAAGAAGGAATCCTGCAACACATGGTATGGTCCCCACAGAGCCCTGATCTCAACATGATCAGGTCAGTCTGGGAGGACGTGCAGAGACAGTCAAAGTCTGCAGAAGAACTGTGGCCAGTTCCTCAAAATGTTTGGAAGAACCTACCGACCTCTACCTTAAACTGCATGCAAGTTTGCATAACAGAATTGATGCTGTTTTAAAGGCAAAGGGTGGTCCCCCCAAATATTGATCTGATTGAGGTTTTTTTTTATCTACTGCACTTTTTACAAGGTTTATTGATTAATAAGTATTCATGGCATTATTTATGGAACCATCCTCACTTTATAGCATTTTTCTCACAGGTGCCTAAGACTTTTCTACAGTACTGTATTTGTGAAGCTGTGTATTACCTTGTGAGCTGATGGTGTCCCGGCTGCGATCCTGTGAAGGACAGCAGGTTCAGACACACAGAAGACCAATCAGAACAGTCTCTCTTTCTCTCTCTCACACACACAAACACATACACTACATGTTATATAGCAATGCTGCTTTTGGGAAACAAACCCTCTCCTTGGTCTTCAGTCTGGACCACTCCTTGCGCTCCACTCTAAAAGGACAAGTGAGACAGAGGTCAGCAAAGGATCACTGTGGCCCACGATGGAGTCACTCATCATCATCACAATCATCATCATCATAGAAAGGAGTTGAGTCATCACTCATTTAATTGAATTAACTCATCGAGAGGAAAGCATCTCTTATTTCTAACGCTACAGGAGATGGCTAACGGACAGTGTTATATAGTGTCACTGACCTCCTCTTGCTGGGGATGAAGCCGACCTCCTCGACCTCCCCATGGGGACTGACCCGGCGCGCCCGCCACCACTCCTCATCCCCGCAGTCGAGAACGTGCAGCACCTCGCCGAAGCGGAAACCAACGGCCTGGCTGAGGAAGCCACAGTCGGCTGTTTTGTCGTAATCGAAAAGTGCCCTGGGGGAGCCGTGGCATTGATATTCAACACAGACCAATGTTCGCATCACTGTGTCCCGTATTGGCAACTTTGATCATTACCAAAGACACTGACAGCGCTGATCAACACGGCACCACTCAGGACAGCATCTCTCAGTGTGTTTCATATTTGCGCGCACACGTGTGTGTGTGTGTGTGTGTGTGTGTGTGTGTGTGAGACAGAGAGACATTGAAGCTGCTCTTTGTGTCTCAATGATGTTCTCTCGTGTTCTGCACCTGATGTAGAAGCTCCTTTTGGGGTGAGTCCTCAGAGACGTCGTGCCAGAACCCAAACTGCTGTTCATCAGCTGCTCCCTCAGGTCGTGGATCTTGGCCTCAAAGCGGCTGTACTCTGAATACACACGTGTCACACTCTGAACACAAAAGTGTCACAATCTGAACACACACGTGCTGCGTTCTGAACACACATAACTACACAGGTCTATGTGATTGTGCATTAAGATGTGGTTGTTCCGCAATTGAGCAGCTCCAGCATGGGCCGCTGTGCTGTTTCAAGCTGATCTGCGGTCACACTCACCCTCCGGTCGATACTGAGCGATAATGGTGACCGTCTGGCCGGCATTCTTCAGTGCAGCCGCTGCCTGTTCATGAGTGGCGTGTCGAAGGTCCACGCCATTCACCTGGAGAGCCAGGTGTGCACAGAGTAGACAAATGAGCAGAAGAGCTGCGTGAAGCAGTGGCGCCAAACTGGTGGAGGAGGTGGAGCAGCAGGACTCACACTCAGGATCTGGTCCCCCTTGCGCAGCTCCCCACTCAGGTCCGCCGGCCCCCCTGCCAGGATGAAGGAGATGAAGATGCCCTCACCGTCCTCTCCGCCCACAATATTGAAGCCCAGGCCTGTGGACCCCCTGTGGATGAGCACCCTCCTGGGTTCCCTGGTGGAGACAGAGAGAGTGGACAGAACCGGTTGGGGGGGTGGCAAGTGGAGGAGGGCAAAGCAAGAAGAGGTCAGAGTGACAAGAGGGTGTAGGGAAGAGAGAGCATGGCAGAACAGACATGAACATCATACATGAGAGATACTTGGAGCAGCAGGAGAGCAGAGGAAAGCTACACATACAGAACAACAGGGGAAGCACCGACATCCTAAACACAGCACAAAATGAACATACACACCTTGGCAGGTCGTCGTCTCCCAGCATGCCCTTGGGGATGGGTGAGTATCTGCGAGGGGAGGAGGGAGTGAGGGCTTGTTGGTATTCTGACAGCAGATAGGTGGGGTGGCCCAGCTCACTGTCCACGTGTGGAGAGTACGCTGTGGGCACAGACAGAACCATTCACACCTGAGCTGAACGTTCACACCCAGCCAGCACTGCGGCCCTGTGGTCAGTGCCTTGGTCAGCACCGGACTGGACTCACCACTCGTCAGGTCAGGGGGGCTGTACAAGTCCAAGGGGTATTGAGCCGGTTTGGCCACTCGCAGATACACCACCTCTGCGGTGTTCTTTAGCGCTGCCACTGCATCCTCATGCATCACGTCCTCCAGACATACGTTGTTCACCTGTGATGGTAGCAGTCAGTCAGAGAAGGTCATCTTATAGAAAATGGCTACCTCACCACCTTCATGACCATCTTTGGTTTCCAACGACATGCTAATCACAGATGTGAGTCTGTGTGTGTGTGTGTGTGTGTGAACTCACTGCCAATATCTTGTCGCCGATCTGTAGCCGCCCATCTTTATGCGCAGCCCCCCCCTCGATGATCTTGGTAACATAAATGCTGTTGTCTCCAGGTACGTGCTGGTTGCCCATCCCACCGGCAATGCTGAAGCCTAGACCTGAAGGAAAGGAGTCTGTTGAGAACATCTCCTATCTTCTATCTGTCACTCACACACATACACACATGGGTGCAGTTCTTTGGATGCACCTTTGGGCCCCTTGATGAGTTTGATCTCTGTGATCTTCTCAGCTGGCATCTTCCTTCGCATCACATAGAGGCGCACTATTGCTCCCGCTTCTTTCAGGGCCTCCACAGCCTGGGTGTGTGTTACCTCCCTCACGTCCGCCTCATTCACAAACAAGATGCTGTCGTTCACCCTGAAACACATGCACAAGTCTGTACCAAAGACATATGTTTGATTTCACACACAGCATATGTCAGATACTGAATATTTTAAGAATCTTTCAAAAGGAAAAAGAGCTTCTAAATGTGGCACAGATGTGAATGGAAGATGGATGTGTTTGTAGATGCTGCAGTGGACCTGTTAATCGTTTTCCAGTGGGAAGCCTCAGTAGTAGAAGCACCAGAAGTGGGCGGTTTGTGGAGCGGTTAGCAGAGTGACCCACACTAGGTATGCTCAGGTTGGCTCAGGACTTTGACAGAAGGGCCATTGCTTAAGGCCCAGTGAAGTGTGGGGATCATTGCTGGAGCTACCTGAGTCGACCATCCTGTGCAGCTGCTCCCCCAGGGATGATTTTGGTGATGAAGATACTTGCGTCATCACCAATGTGAGGGTTATCTGTTCCCCCGGCAATGCTGAAGCCCAGACCTGATGTCCCCTACACACACACACACACACACACACGCACACACACACAGAAGGAAAAGCATTACCAAATTGTTCATAGAGAAAAAAGTGACCACAAAGAACATTATAGTGCCAGGTGTGACAGTGAACGTGTGACAGTGACAGTGAAAGTGTACTGGGTTCCTCAGTGGTGATTTCCTGTCATATCTACTTAAGATTTAACCAAGGAGAGTTTTCACAGACTGTTTTAAGTATAATGTATCATGTATATTCTTATATATTGTGTTTGTAACTATAATTTAGAATTTAGATATAAGATATCATTTTCGATGTCTCCGTCCAGATTTATATCTGTATATACTAAGAGGTTTTCAGACTGAAGCCTCTTTCTCATCAGGGACTTTCCCTCGGTTTACAAATGTTGTGTGTCTTACTCTTTCCAGTGTGATCTCCTCGTATTCCACCTCCCCGTCTGTCCCGTTCACCTGAGAGACATGCAGAGAGGCAGAAAGACACGGAGAGTGAGAGAGAGAGACAGAGAGAGAGAGAGAGAAAGTGGGGGTTTGAGCAATGAGTGTGTGGATGCAGCTGGTGGTCGAAACAGTTGATCTCTGTGCTGAAACAGAGGAAAGAAATAATGTTCCATTCACAGTACACAATTCTCTGGAGCACTGAAAACTAACATTCATATACACCAATAGAGCACTCCATGGATAAGTGACTGCACACACACACACACGCACACACACACACACAGAGGAGTCTGCAGCCCCAGATGCTTGAACCCGGCTTCATCTCCCTGACACAAGTACAAATGTGGTGCGGAAATGTGCTCCCTGCTTTCTTGCTTTCACCACACAGAACTACGGTTACCCACCACCATCCAGACAACACTGTGGACCTGCTGAGAACAACTGTGACCCAGAGGCACAAAGAAGACACACCAGAGAGGGGTCAGCCAGGTGCCCCACAAGTGGCCATGTGTACAGCTAGATGGACAGGGATGCATGTACAGACAGACATAGAGGTGGATATAGAGATGGATGTAGAGAGAGGAAAATGGCAGGAAAAGAGGGCGATGAAGGATGAGTGCTAGAGAAAAACAGTGACAAAAAAAGGCAGGAACATTGTGTGTGTGTGTGTGTGTGTGTGTGTGTGTGTGTGTGTGTGTGCGTGTGTGTGTGTGTGAGAGAAATGCTGCCTGAGGCCTGTGCTCTTGTTTAAGGTCTCATTCCACAAAATAAAACCTTTCTCCAGACATGTTCAGCAGATAAATTACCTGTGTGAATATTAAATACAGGTGAACCCCAGTATACGCAGCTCCTGTACAGGTGATTTCATCATAACACAGCTAAAATTTTAATACCAGCTCCCAGTTTGTGCAATAGACGCCCCGCCATACTGTCCAGTTCATGTGTTGTGCAAATTGTTTGTTCCTGTACTAGGATACCACACTACATGACATGTTTGCACAGTGTTTCTACTTCAGCCTCATAAATAAAATGTAATCCTCCAAAATGCTGTGTGTGTTTGTGCTGTGCACCGTGATGCTAGATGCAGTACAAGGGGTTTTAAAGTTTTTTAATGTTAATTTGGAAAGTTGATCTGGGTTTTTTGGATAGACTGGGAGCGTGTTATAATTTTTGCCATTTAAAATAAAGTAAAATAGGATCCGGTTATGCGAAATTTCAATTTGTGCAGCATCTTCAGTAATGAATTAAGTGCGTACACTGGGGTTTACCTGTATTTATCAGCTATCGACAGGGTGGTGGCCAAGCGAGTGCCAGCATCTCCTAGTTATGGGGAATCTTGAAGAGCTTTGAATGTGGCTCATACAGCACAGCCTTAAGGCTCTGTGTCACACATCAAGGAGGTGGACATGCAGTGGACGACAGAACACAGGCGGTCGATGTGGAATCCCCACAGCAGTGCTGGGTGATGTTAGCACTCAGAGAGTAGCTGTTGACCGACTGGTGCCAGTAACAATGCTGCCGTAGAAACAGCATCTTACAAACAGCTGCAAGACAGAAAGAGGGAAAGAGAAAAAATCTGAGACGTCCAGCTCAGAATAGCAGCAGACAGTAAGGAGGACAGTGAGCGAGGTCAGCAAACACGACCGCTGGACTGAGGAAGGGTCATAAACGGCAGAGCACACCTAGACAGCAGAGCACAGTGGACACACACAGAGGAGAAGTGGAAGGACTGAGAGGTTTAGAAACACAGAGAAGGAAGAGACAGAGAGAAAGAGAGACAGAGACAGTGAGAGACAGAGCAAAGGTAGAAAGGAAGGAGGAGAAATATAATCCTTACGTAGGGAGAGCCATCAAGAGTCTCAGTGTTAACAACCACTGGAGGGGTGTGGGCCTGGAGGGGGAGACACAACAGAGACACAGTAAACAAGATACACCTTTCAGACCAGCACGCCAGCAGGGGGAGCCACAGCGCCAGCAGACCAGGGGGTGTGCAAACTGAGACAACCAGCAGGGGGCGGAGGAGAGCCCAAATCAATTTTCTTAAAAGTCTGTCCTCCTTCCAGCGCTGCGATTGCTGTGAACACACACACACACACACACACACACACACACACACACACACACACACACACACACAAATAACTTCCATGGGTCCAATCACTGCTCGGTCCACATTGTCCCACTGTGCTTCCTGCCTAGTTCTGAAACCCACACCATTCAGAGGAGCCCTTAACACCGACTGAACACCCAGCAGAAGAGTACAGGCCAGTGGGGTTTCCCTACTTATTACCATGGTACACAGTGTTACATTACATTCAGATTTTGGAGTTTGTCAGTTTGGAAAATCTTTAAATTTTCTGACCAGTTCACTGAAAATTCACTCATTTTTACTTCCCCTTCATTACTTTCATTGACTAGACCTTCATCTCTTCTACTGGATCTCCGCATTTTGTGCAGGACTTCTCCCAAGTCCATCACTCCTATGACCACTCTCCGATACCCATCTTAGAGTCTGCCACCGCCTCACTCTTGTCTATCTCCAAAATGCCAGGTGACGGTCACAGTGAGGTCCTGATGGTCTCTATATTGCCACCACAGTCAACGGACACTTTAGATTAATTTATAATTTTCTGTTAATAAGGTACTGAAAGAGCTTTTCTCTCAGATCTGCTGTCCGTTTCCATAAGACACTCAGGGTGTTCACGTCAGTCTCTTCTCCTCCCTCTCAGTCCTTCACACTACAATGCCCTTCACAAAAGTAATGTTGCCATAGTAACTGAAGGGGAATGCAAAGTTCGGAAGATGCCTTACACACACACACACACACACACACACACACACACACAGAGTTTCATAGCTGTAGGAGACACTCTGGTGTGAGGTTTGCTAGGAGTTTGTTTTCACAGGGACGATTCCCACTGATGACCCAGTGCAGGTTCTTCAATGAGAAGACTGATGAAGAATATCAGAGATGTGTCCTCAAAACAAGACGCCCATCTCAGCAGCTTTACTCATACGGCAATGCTTTGGTTGTGTGCAGGGAGCCTGGAGGCCATGAGGTCAAACGTGTGAGACGTGTTCCTCATGTGACTGCATTGTGAGCACATGCATGAGTGAACCTGAAGGTTTTGGAGACACCTTCAGCCATGCAGTTGTGGCCCTGACTGCTTGTGTCACCTGGCTGCACACATTGCTCACTCGGTGCCGGCGTTCATGCTGGAAGGACCTTTAACTTCATCTGGTATACTAATTAAATGCAGTCACACGTGTGTTCAGTTCTCTGTATGCTAACATACAGCATGAGGATGGCTGACATATTCATGTACTCCGAGGGTGTCCCTTGGTGGCATCCCACGCCACTGACCATCAGCCACCATGGCTACTCCATAGCAACAGCTGCTAGAAGAGCCTGTTGCCTAGGCAACCGGGATTTCCTTAACAAGTTTGGTCAGACTTGGCAATATCAGAAATGCGGAGGTGTGAAAGAGCAGTTTAACTTCTGATTTCCACATTATATCTCTGTTTCATCGCAGAACAATATTCTTGCTTCTATGTACAGACAGTTCTGTAGCACAGCTCAGAGGCAAACAGGTGCGACTACATTCATTCATCTCTGCTAATTTTTTGCCTTTGATGTTATGAGCAACAATTGTGTTTAACTGTTGACTCTGTGTTTGTGCCCACATTTGGGAATGACACAGGTCACCACATTCGCACAATCTGGTCACACGCCACGAGCTCAGAACGCAGGTTTGAAAGCCATCTGGGGTCACCCAACATCTGCAGTAAGCAGTCATTGTTGTTCCAGCTCAAGATAATAGAGCACACCTCCAGCACAGGTGAGATCAGGGTAATACAGCACTTGTGGCGATAGGTGAACCCCACTGATGGTTCTGTTCAGACACCTGATACCAAAGGCCATGAGGACCTAACACCGGAGTTGAACTGTTACAATGAGAAACTTATATTTTATATACTAATTTTGATAGAAATACCTGTCTGGTACCAATGTGTCCAAACAAGAGCAGTTTCAACTCACTTTCTGGAGAATTGACACATTATTATTATTATTATTATTATTATTTCCCTATGCAGGTTTTACACCTAACACCTGGTTAACAGCACACAAAAGTACCCAGCAATGAAGTGATGTCACAGGGGACTTAGCAGAACTGAGGCACAGAACAAACTGCAGAATATCTCTCACATTTTACCAGCATCACCTTTCATAGCCGTAGTGGTAAAACAGAGGAGCATCTTCTACAGCCTGAAACACGACATGGCAACTTTGTTCTATTTAGGAGCGAGAGAAGGACCCTCTCCGCCATCATCCTTCACTCTCCACTGTCATCCTCATCTCTTCAGTCATCCTCATTGCTCCACCATCATCATGGTCATCATCTCCACATAACTTCTCAATCTACCATTCTGCTGTATAACATCTCCCTTCAATCCCCCCAACCCCCACGGTTTCCACAGTCACCCTCTTGCTCATAAAAGCTGAACCTACAAGGTGTTTTTGAAGCCGGGAACATCTTAATACTATTTTTTGGTTGTGGTGTCAGACCTTCAGCCCATTTAGAAAAGCACTTGTCCCCACAGAAATGCACTAAAGCTGCTCTGAACTTCTGGAAGTTTCTGCTGTTTCATCTATATAGACTTGACTAGTGTTGTCACATCCACCTTTCAGGGACCATAAGAGGGAGGCAAAATGTTTAGTCTGATGTCCATTGAATAGCTATAAAAATCACTATGAGCCCCCTTCCACTCTGTTTCCATCCTGCTCCACACGCCTGAAGTGTTCCTGTATCATAGTACCATCCTCAATGATAAAGGCATAAATGCAGAGGTGAAATAAATGCAAAAAAGTAGACAGGGTGGAAAGAACTTTCACCACAGGCCACATCTATGGGGGGGTGAGGACCACAAAGGATAGTACTTGTGACACACAGTTGTCTGGATTCATTTGAATCCCACAATATCATTACTGAGGTTCATAATTAATGTTCAGTAAGTAAAAGAAAGTTGAAGGGGAAGAAGAAGGACCATCACATGGGGTGTTTGGAAGAGTGCAGCATCATGGCAGTTGAGCATGAGTCATCTAAACACATCCAAATGAAACAGATAAATGCCAGAAGGGACAGTTAGTGAAACAGGGTGATGTACTATAGTAGTACACTCATTCACAACCCAGAAAGACAAAAGGTCAAAGGTGTGTATGTGTGTGTGTGTGTGTGTGTGTGTGTGTGTGTGTGTGTGTGTGTGTTCGGTTTATGGGGACAAACTTGGAGGCTGGGAAAGTCAGGTACCCCATCTACTCCTGGATTACATGGAGAAGAACTTTCCAGAAGAAACCACCCTGATGCCCTGTATGTGGACCAGAGGCACCATGGTTTCACACCACCTGTATCAGTGCAAGGAGCCAAGTAATACAGCGCCATCTACAGTTCAACACACACAATGCACCTCAATGCAATAGTACTGCTGTTTTTCACACCCCACAGAAACACAACAAACATACTGACCATAAATAATTGGACAGTTTCATATGTTTCTTTATCCTGTGCTCCTCTAGGAGTGAAAACACCAAAGCCACTGAGGGGAACATTGAAACGGTAATTTTGAGATCTACTGGTACCTCCTGGTGTCACACAAAACATCCTTCCCAACATCCAAAGAATTTTAAAGAAAACTTATCAAAATATGAAACTTTCACAAACAGTGACAAACACAGCGGCAACATATTAAGAGAAAGATGCTTAAAAACAAAAGATGGATTTAAGGTGGGATTTAAGGGAAACAGAAACTATGTCTGTCTTGCGAAGTCTTTGCTGAATTTGAAGCCACCAACAAATACATAACTTATTGCACAAAAAAAGGATATGGAGCTTATTTTCATGTCCTTCTTGAAAATGGGCTAATTTCTGCACTCTTCACAATTCAATAATTACATAGAACATAAGAAATATTTTAAAAAGGGGCTAGAAATTTACCATATTTATAATTTATCCAATAGGAAGGTACATACCTATTCTAGAATACATGTAGAACCATAAAATGATAACAATAATGGTATAAAAATCTGCACAGATGATACATAACAAAATTAATATAACTGGATGACACACTTTTTACTGTATAGATATGTATTTGCTAAACAAACAGTAACATTTCCAATAATGTTCATAACATTCCAAAACTGCAGGGTCAATGAACAGTGAATGAGTGGAAAAAAAGATACGGTTGAACTGGAGGTAAAAATCCAGCAGAATGCTGACGGTGAGGGAGAACATTAATACTAATGATTGAACCTTAACCAGCTCAGTAATGACAAATGCGATGAAGATAAGATTGAATTGGTCAGTAGCGACTCTAAGCACAGCTGTGATGCTGTCAGTCACAATGGAGACATGAAGGGGCACAGTAAAAAGCCACCTGAGGAGAGGCAATGACTCCACCAACATGACAATCAATATCAGTGATGGCTCCTCAGCCACAGATACTTACCAGAGTGGAGGCCGCAGACGTGTACAGAGGGGTGTGGCCAGTAGACATCAACACTGGCTGCAAAACAACATAATGAAAGACCGTAAGGTGACAAGTAGGAGAAGACCTGGGACTCACACAGAAATGACCTAAAGTCAGTCATCAGTCATCAGCTGACCCTAAAGATGGGTGAGGACCGCATCATCAGGCAAGATCACTATTAACCTTGAAAGGACAGCAGCAGCAGCAGCAACAGGAGCTAACAACACATGTGCAGTACTTCATTACTATTATTTTTTTGTGGTTGATGTTGCTGCAAGAAAAAAAATCTCCCGCACATGTGACTATAGCATGTCGGCCCTTATCTATAAGGCCACAAGACCTGAGGAGGAGCGCAGGGTGAAGAGCAACTCAGTTGAAGGGAAGATAAGGAGTGAACGGAACACCAGAATATGTAGGAGTCCAGAAGATCCGCTGGTTTATGGCTTGTGAGCTTCAGGTAAAGATAGGAATAGGGCAATCATGAATCCCAGTTCCCATCCATTTCTGTACTTAGTAGTGTAAACAATCGGGCCTAAGTGTAAAAATTCTTTTCACTGCTTCCTGGACTGCTTAGAAGAGCTCACACACACAGTCTCTCTCTTTTTACTCCACAGACCCTTTAGCTGGTGGTCTTGCACACAAATAAACAAGTGGAACAAATCACACCTTTACTGTTCACATATATAATTGTTGCTTATTTTTCCGACTCCTTCCTCCAGCTTGGTTTGCAGTGTAAGTAAGTCACTTACACTGATTTACATTCTTTACGCAGCAGGGTAATGTTTACTGTATCAGTTCAAAGTGAGTAGTGGCAATGCAGCAGGAGTGGGATTCAAACCCAAGTTTTTCCCAGTTGTTGCTGGACATTTCACTGAATGAGACAAAGTTGCTGTTCTAGGTACTGGAACAAGAAACTCAGTTCAAGGTTGAGGAAATCAAACAGTTCTTTTTTATTGAGAAAGAACCAAAATAAACAGATGTCTTCACATGACTTGCGTACGGTGTGTGTTTTGGGGGTGCAGAGCCATACCTTGACGGGGGACAGATGTGTGTGGGGGACGTAGCCGTGTGTTCCGTCCATCGGGGTCAGACTCTTGTTGCTGACATGCATCAGCTCTCCGCTCTTCCCAGGCACCAGGTGGGCGGGGCTGTGCTCCAGTGGGGGGGTCTCCTCATCCTGGTACCTGTATTTCTGCATGGAAAAGAGGTGGAGCTCAGTGAGACCTTAGCCTACAGGAGAGATGGGCTTCTGGGACATATACAAAGCCCACTCACAGGACAAAATGCAGATCCTCCTGTGGGCATTTAGAGGTATCACACACACACACACACACACACACCGCAGTGAAGTCCATCAGGTCCCACTGTGCCTTCTGTGGCAATTAATCTGTTTTCCGTTCACACCTTTGATTTGAAACCACCCCTCATCCCCCTGTCAGAGGTGCCACAATGTGTGTATGTGTGTCTGTGCGAGACTGTATCACATTCCAAGGGACAGCAGGAGAACAGAGGGCTGTGGGGATGTGGAGGGTCTGCAGAGGTAGGTGGGACAAAGAGGGCCAAAAAGGAAGAAAACGTGAGAACAGTCAAGATGAAAAGCAACCCCTGTTCTTGTATGTGAGTAGCTTGTTCCACAGCAGCAGTAGGTATGCAGATTCCAGTCCACACTCTCTTATATACACATTCAGGTGGAGTTTCCTGAATGAAACATCCATCCCCTAGTGTCCACACACACACACACACACACACACACACACACACACACACAAACACACCAAACTTTATTGAACCTCTGCTTGTTAGATGAATGTGTCTTCAGTAAGTGGGTGGGATGCCTCCCCCTGAAGAGGGGAGCAGAACCTGGCTGGGGGACTACTGTGTCATGCTGCTCCAACATAGAGGTTGAAACTCAAAGCAGACATCAGGACTGGAACACATCGCTACATGGTTCCAAGGTCAGATCCACCCAATGGGACCAGAGGAACATGACTGAGATACATACATGACTTCAGGTCCAAACCAAATTGCCTTTTCTTATAGGCATTAAGTCTGTGGCCCTATTTTGTGGACAACAAGCCAAGTGTGTGTCCCTCACCACACAGCTGCCTTGCTGAACAGCACACACAGGTGTTCCCAGGAGTCCAGAAGAACCAATGGTGACCCCAAGAGCAGGTTTACGGCGTGAGAGCTTCAGGTAAAGATAGGAATGGGGTCTAGGCTCAGGACATGGCAGATTAATGGCAATGTTGGGGATCCAGGAGAGCAGTGCTGATTGACGCTTGTTGTCAGAACCCCTGCCAAGGGGATGAAGGCAGCGCTGAAGTTCAGCATTTACATTATTAATGTCTTCTAGATGAAGACTGACATGTGGAGCAGTTGATGAAGACCACAGCAAGAGTGAGTTTCAGGTTTCTGCTCTTAATTCCATCAGCCATCAACTTGGGAGGACTAACGGCAATTAGGAGCATTTCTCTGGGGTTCTTTTAACCTCATAGGAGGCCAGGAAACTGTCCTGTTGGACAAAGATCTCCTCAGAAGTCCAGAAGAAAAGTAGAGATGGGCAGGAGGCAAGTGTACCACATGACACAAGACAGCAGGAAACCAAGGACCAAATCAACCGGCTTAACTGATGAATCAAAAAAACTGGTTTGATGGGCCAAACAAGCTTGCAAAAACAATGGACCAAAAGAAGGTTTTAGAACTAGGAAATGTTTTACTGACAGCTGGTGAAAGAGGCCAGTTAGGAGAGCTAGTCCAGCTGTCCCATCACCAGTGACCAGACAGTAGTCTTTAGATCTCTTGGTCTTGATAGTTCAGATAAACTTTCAGCAAAGAAATGTGGACAGTGATAGGCTGTGGAGCTCTGAATGACCGCATCACTCAAACAAGGCAGACAGATATTACATGTTTACAGTGATTTTACTTTTATTCCAGCAGAGTGTAGAGCCAGTGAAGTTCCTACACTTTTTTACTGTGTCCAGTGTCACAAAAAAACAGTGAACCCAGTGAAGCTGGGTTTACACTTATTCAGTGCAATTGCTGTAAAATGAAAAAAGTCAACAAACAAAACTGCTGTAGAACATACTATCATGTTTACTGCACTCTCACTCTGCTGCTGTTGTCACCACAGCAAAGGAGACATTAATAGACAATATTTCAGTGAGCAGGTGAGCTGTGCAGTGAGAAGCGCAATGTGTTTTCACACAGGTGCAGCACAGTGCTGGGTGGGAATGTGCAGGGGGGGCACATGGTCACCTGGGTCCTGGGTTTCAGAGCGCCGGTCATTGTCCTGTGGCCTTTTCCAGCAACCCCCAGCAAAGAGCACAACAGCAGAGAGACATATTTAACACAGGACAAACCTATATCTTCTTATAGAGTTCAGCATCTCTCACTCACACACACACACACACACACACACACACACACACACACACACACACACACACAGTGCCATAGACTCTCCTTCTCTTTCTTGCTTTTTCTCTCTCATACACACATACACATAAACACACACACACACACACACACACACGCACACACACACACGCACACGCACAAGCATGTATACGTGCAGTCAAAATGTACATCACCAGCTCCATGTTGCTTTCCATTCCTGTATTTCTGGCCAGTCGCCTTGCCTGCTCTAAGCATCCTCAACCCTAACACATCCCCCGCTGGTGACACAACTCCCTGCAAACACACTCAAGAAGATCTGAAAATGAACATGAGAGACAGAGTGTGTGGTTACCACACACCACCTGACCCTGACGCACACCACCTGAGCCTGACACACACACACCCACTCTGGTTACATTAATACTCTGCCTCCTTCTGCTGCAGCGCAGACACGAATCCAACAGGCCACAGGAGACAACTAATCTGCATGTATCCCAGCATCCTTTAGCAGTCAAGTGATGGAGTGACTATTAATCAATATTCTCCAACACACACAGCAGATACACACCAACATGCCCAGCAGATACACACCAACATGCCCAGCAGATACACAACAGCACACAAAGTGAAACTGCACTGAGCTCTGCAGACTCCATAGGTGACAGTCACAAGTGAGGAACAGTAAGGGGCATTCTAGTAGAAGCCAGAGAGACCTGAATGTTGTCCGGTTTCATGCTGGACATCAGCAAAGGCAGCTGGCGGGTAAACAGCCGTGCAGTGTCTGTGGAATTACAAGAGAATGATTCCTGGAAAGACAGGGTTTGAGAAATCGCCCTGCACCTTTATTTGGACTGCTTGGTCAACGAGGGCAGTAGGTGAAGAAGAAATTGTCTTGGTCAGCTTGTATTTGGGGTCATGTCCAGAAAGATATTTTCACGGATTGAGCTCCATGTACGCAACAGAGGCAATGAGGCAATGATAACTGCCTTTCTCTGTGGATGCTGTATCTGGGGGGTGAGGATGAACTCATATGTTGGGGGGGACAGGGCTGCACTTCCTGTCTCTTGCTGTCTCCTTCCTGTTTCCTGCACTGGAGTCTGGATGTGTCTTCCTTTTATCACCTCTCTCCTCACCTTCAGACATCCCCAACCCCTCCACCCCAGTTAGGTCCTTCTTTCACTCTTCCCATCTCCATCTCTGTTCTATACAGGATGCTCCTGCCACGTTGTCATGGAAACAACTGCTCTGATAGCTTGGTTGCCAGGCAACTGACATCACTAGCAGAGGAGCATGTAGATAAAAAGTGCAAAACAAATGACAAGAGCAGAGAATTGGGAATTCAGCATTTATGAATCGGTGTGTTGTGGTTCATTATGTTAATAGCATTATACATGGTGACAGACTGAGAGCGACATGTCAGATTGGAAATATGTACTTCACCCCCCTCTAAAGGCCAAGTGCTGGAAGACACACAGATATCCACACAAAACATCACCAGTACGTCTTCTTCACGTGTATCAGTGAATATCAGACCACCCACCTCAGTCATTATCCAGACAATTCACCTCCCAGTAACCATCAGATCACCATCCTGCCACTCACCATCAGACCACCCACAAGTCAGTCACCCTCAGACCAACCACATTTCAATCAGCAGACCCCTCCCTCCTACCACTCACCATCAGTCCACCTACCTGCCAGTCACCATCAAACCACCCATCTGCTAGTTGTCTTCAGTCTATCTACATGTCAGTCCCCATCAAATCATCTCCCTGCCAGTCACCATCAAAACTACCCACCCATATGTCAATCATTGTCAGACCACCCACCTGCCTGTCAGTCAGCATCAGACTGACACCTGTCAATCACCAGACCCCCCCCCCCCCCCCNCACCTGCCTGTCAGTCAGCATCAGACTGACCCCTGTCAATCACCACCCCCCCCCCCCCCACACACACAACTTGCTGGACACCATTAGACCATCCAGATGTCAGTCATTATCCAAGCCACCCACCTGCCAATCAAATTCCCAGCACACCATGTGGAACATCTGGACGCTTGAGAGAAACAGCCTGGAGGGATGCCCCCCCCCCATGAGCAGCCCCCTGTTGATGAAGTCAGTGTATGACAGACAGCAGGCAGCACTGGGGAATCAGTGAAATGATGTACGGATTTGTTACTGGACTCTCCAATCTCACAGCTCCTGTGTTCTTCAGCTGTCAGAGATGAACTTCAGTCCTCATAACTGAAACCAAGTGACATATGTAGCTGTAATGTAACCGTGGAACTGGTCCATTTCCCTCAGGTCAAACACCAACACAACTGTGTACCTCAGCTGCCCTGAGACACATACGGCACCACCACAGCTCATCCATTCAGATGTGACCGATTACTGCAGTTTAGCTCAATTTACACTGTATTCAGTCCATGTTAAGTTGATATGACCATTGCCGTAAATAATCGGCCTCCTTGCACAGTATTTATGGCATTTGTGTGTTGACCATGTCAAATTCCTGGCACGTGCAAGCATGTGTTATCTTGAGACATTCTCAAAACCTGGGAGATCCGCATACCCCAGCAGTGCTGAGCTCTCAGTGAGCAACAGAGCGCACAGTTATTATATTTATTATAGTTTTTATATCCACACAGGTTACTGAACCCTGCTCACTGACAGCGGTTTGCCACAAGGGGGCGGTGTGTGACCAGACACCAAGTTTCAACCGTTTGTTCAGGGGTGAGAGACTGCGTTCACACACATACACTATGACTACATTATTGTTCCCTGGTGGGACAAAAAGCAGTGTAAAGTCCCATCACTGATGAGATCAGACCACATTCCCTACAGTGTACTGCCTGCACCACCTTCAACACAACCTTCAACCTACATTACACTCCACCTTTAGCAGCAGCAGCAGCAGCAGCAGCACCCGTTTTATCTGCAGCGTGTACTAAGAGAACCACAATTTATACTATAAATTGTTGTTATTAAGTGCCTTCAAGTCAATACTGAGTTCTGTTGACCTCATCAAGGTCCTCCAGAAGCTTCTGTCTTCCACCGATGTCCTGTTGAAAGGGGTGTTTCAATTGTGACTGTGGTTCTGTCTTTCTATCTAGTTGCTGACTCTCCTCTTCTCTTCCCTCTGGCTTTTCCCATCATCACCATACTTTCAAGAGGCTCCAACCTTTTCATGATGTGTCCCAGGTTTGACCACCTCAGTCTCATCATCTGTGGTTGTGGTGACACTTCTGGTTTGATTTGATCCAGCATCTATCCTGGCTGTTCGACTTGTCTTCCAAAGAAGTCCACGTTTTCCACCAGTGAGGAATGTTCCTGGGGTTCTCCTGAGTTACTGTAAGTACCACAGTATGTACCGTGCTTTGTCCAGCCTGACTGAGATTCATAGTAAATCACACCAGTTTCTAGTCAATGGCTTATTGTGAGTAGGGAAAAACGGGAAGAAACATTTCACTGCTGGTGTGTCTTCCTAACACACAGACACACCTACAGCACAGCAACCTCTGTCTGTCAGTGTCAGTGTAGCAGCTGTAAACTGGCAAATGCCTATTTGTACATGAAGTAACATATAAATTGTTTTCTGTATTTCATGCAGTTTGTTCATTTTCAAATATAATTACATTTTAACAGATGTTTTTTGCACTGTAAACAATGCTTCTTGAAAGCTGTTTGACTGGAAGCAGCACATTAGTGTATCAGTGTGTCAGTGACTCAGTGTCTCAGTGTGCCAGGATGTCAGTGTGTCAATGTGTCACTGAATGACAGTGATTCAGTAGAGTTATCCCCAAAGTGCTTTAAACAGCAAGTTGCACACTAACTTACACACGTTTTATACACTGAGTTAAAAAAGTTTGACACCAAGTTACACAGACAGTTACACTGTTCGATACACACTGGTTTACACTGAGTTACATGTGATGGTGGTACAAAACACACCAATAAATCAAACTTCATATTATTATATATGTAGCATGATTTACTGTTTTAATTTTTTTCTCATAACTTCCACTGAAACAATATCTGTGATTTCAAATTGAGAACAGAGGTTTCTGTTTTGTTTATTTAAAGTTAGTTTCCTGCTGGATATGGTTTTGATTCATATTTGGGAGCAGCAAAGTGACAGTGAAAATAATGTTAAACTTGTAATTTAACTGGAGCCTAAAATGAACTCATAAACGCACATTTTTATATCCAGTGCTATCAGACTTCATGCTCTCTAATTGTCTGGTGTGAGGAAATACACTGGACCTTCTCGACTAAATGAAATTAAACTCAGTTCTGCTCAGTTTATAATCTCTGCAACTGTCACTCATGGCGAGAGCGAGAGAGATAACTGTGTGTGTGTGTGTGTGTGTGTGTGTGAGAAAGAGAGAGAGACAGAGAGATGAAAAAATGATGGGAAGAATTCTGTGGTAGGGAAAAAAGGTTAAAACAAAATGTAACACATACCAGTTGCCACCACACTGATCACATTGTTGAATATACTAAGAACATGCAGCAGTGTGTGACTTAGCAGGAAACTGAGCAGTTCCCTTTTTATCAAGTAAATGAGTGGGACCTTGATGGGAGAGGAGGAGAGGAAGGTGGGCTGGGGAGGTGAGCGGTCATTGAAAGGAGAAGTAAACAGCATGAGAAAGATGAGTGAGGAGAGATCAGGGGGAAATGCAGGACTCTCTATCCATAACTCTCTTTGTGTGTTTATGTACAGTATATGTGGAAAATGCATATATGCCAGCAGGTGGTGTAGTGTTTAGCATTGTCACCTACCACTTGAGGAACAGGTCTGAATCCCACCTGCTGTTTTGGTGCCCATGATCAAGGTTCTTACCCTGAATTTATCCAGTAAAAATTATCTTCCTGCTTAATTCAGTGTATGTAGATTAACACTGTAAGTCGCTTTGTAGAAAAGTGTCAGATAAATGAATAAATAACGGACAGCACAATAAAAACAAGTCAGTCTGTCCTGGACTTACAGGGATCTACGCACACTTGAGGTGCAGCGCACATCAAAGCTGTAGGTCCTGGATCTAGGGGAGGACTGAGTCCAGAGTCAGAAGAACAAGGAGCAGCAGGAGAACAGAGGTGAACAGGAGCAGAAGATGTGTGTCATGGATAGATAAAAGAACCACTGTTCCAGCAGCCATTCTCTACAAGAACCAGTATGTGTTGCATGGAATAAATGCGAAAAACACACGAACAAAGCAACTTAAGTGTGTGTGCATGTGAGCGTGTGTGTGGGCACCTCAGTGGTACTTTACACCCTGGCTGTAGCAGTCAGCTGCTCATGGTCCTTTAGCTCAGCTCCTCCAGCAGCCACATTCAGCACCTATGAACGACCTTCCACACCATGTACACACCCACACTCACACAAACACACACACACAGAAACACGCACACAAAAGTGGCTCACTACTAAAGAACAGCAGGCATGGAAATAACTCTGCTCACCAGGTGAGGCAGGTTGCACCCCGATCGGCAGCTTATTGGTTGAAGTCTCCGAAAAACTGTGCTCAGCCTAGCCTCCAGTACTGGTTAGATCTTCTTGCCTTTCGTCAACCAGCTTTTCAAGGACTACCTGACAATCCAACCCATGCTGACAAAAGTCCGACCATGTCCACTAACCAAACACGGACTCCATACAACATATGAGGTCGTTCACACATATTAGTGGTGGGCGCCACTGTCATTTTAATAATTATTCACATTTACTTATCTGCCTTTGGCAGCCAGCACCATCAGTGCATTTGAGCACCAAGTTACCAGAGCTTGATCACCTAAGGAACCTGGTGTGGAGTGTGGAACAGGAAGGAGGACACCAGGCCAAGGTCTCTGGGGTCTTCCTAACTCTATTACATAAAACACAATATTCGCTGGAGGAAAGATTTTAATTATAAGGATGGGAGGGAGATTCTGCAGCTGGGGGAGACACAGAGGTGCTGGGAGGAGAGAGAAGAAAGGAGGACATAAGAATCAAAGAGAAAAGCTGATGAAGAGAACGAAGGAGGACAGGAGAGAGGTGCACAGGTCCATGCATGTCTAAAGGATATGATGAAAATGTGTGTCAGTCATCTGGTGTTTGGCAGATACCAACACTGGAAACAGCAGAAGAACATCCATCTGTATGTTGCTTTATCAATCTGTCACAGAAGTGTGAGAAGAAGACGGGATGAGAGACACATGAAGACGGACACCTAGGCAGTAAGAAGGAGGCGGAAACCGTGAAAGAGCACCATCCCACACTCCTTGGGTCATACAGAAGTCAACTCTTCTGTAAGGAGAATGTCACGATTCATGTGGTGTCTCCATCCTCCTTGCAGTCCTCCTCCAGCGGGGGGGCGGCAGCTCATTCCACATGCAGAGACTGTCAGACTGCGAGAATCGCGCGTCTGCAGGACCAAGAGCTGATTCCCAGCACCTGCTTCCTCTGGCTGCCGCCAACAGTCAAGGTACTTCTTATGTCCAACAATTGAACCGCAAAGAAAAAACATCACAGCTATTTATCAATTATCAGTGTCTGCATGCAGAGATTTATGTCCATTATTTAGTTGTGGTGTTCTCACAGTCATGCGTGGGCAATCATAAAAACTACTGCTCTATTCTGGACTGTAATTATCAGTGTCAACTATGCAGATATTTATCCTGTTCCTGCTTTTCCACCAAAATAACATCCTCTTTGCTGTGATCTATCTATTGATGTAGCCAGTTGTCTATTTATGGTTTCTTCAAATTTTGACATGGTTTGAAAGGAAAGACCTTCCCTCCCTTCATCAAGAGATGTCACTTTGAGTTGAAGGCCAGACTGGACGAGGTTTCCTGTGCACAGCCATATGAAGTCTTTCTTACAACACAGCTTATAGGAGGGAAACTGGAACCCAAATCCACCACCCTTCCCTTAGGCTACAACCCCCAGGTCCATAGAAGATAACTTCCTGAGCAGTGACTGGAATACAGAATGACACATGAAGGATCAATCACAGCAGATGATGAATTAATTCACACACTCATGCCCAGATATGAAATCCCAGAAGAACAGCCTGAGTTGCCAAAATACAGCAGGTCTCCCTGGTAACACACACACACACACACACACACACACACACACACACACACACACCACTGCAGATGACGAATATATAAAATATTGTTTGTGAATTAATTCATTCCCTGATCCATTATCGATAACCACTTACTGTGGATTGGAGCCCCTCTCAGGAGTACTGGGCATGAGGCAAAGTACACAGTGGATGGGGTACCAGTTAATATATATTTTTGTTCTTGATCATTTTTAATATAATAACGAGAAGTGGGTAATACGTAAGGAGTTTTATGCTGTTAGCTAATGTAGACTAACTTTATGGGTGAAACTCATACCTTTGCCTTGACACACTATTTCGAAGGCTCCTTGTCCTAACTGGGATAAGTCGTCTTCACTTCTCTGAGTAGTTGCAAGTTTGGGAGTTACACATTATATCTGAATGACTGTCTGCACAGGATCAACAGGGGCCAAGTTTACTACACTTTGCTGACAGAGCCTGACTTTACTCGCCCCCAAACTGAGCCATAATCACCCTCAACATCGCTAACACTTCTGCATAAGATTGGAACTATTTTCATCCAAAAATCTGGAGAAACAGTCAACATGCCTTATCTGCTAATGAAGTTATGAAAATCCCAGAGGAAAGGTACAGGTAAAGGTGAAGTGAGTAAAGTAGCATAAATCCAAATTACAAAATAATGCAAATATAATATCAGTAAACAACGGCAGTCATCACAGTAGAAAATAACATTAATGAACCTGTGCAATTAACATATTTAACCAGATTTTCAGCAGTCTGTCTTTCAAATTGCTGTAATGTCACATGCATCTTCACACATCATCGGAAATATATTATTTAATCTGCTCTCGTTTTGAAGATACTTTGAAGAACACTGTAAAAATAAATGTAAATCAATGTACTGTCAGCACAAAAAATATCTCAACAGGTGGCTGTCAAATCTCCATGACTGGTCTTTTGCTTTGGAGCATATCCTGTTCTTTCTCTTTCTTTCTGTCTCTCTTTCTGCTCACCCCCAATGTCCTGGGTCCTGCCCATAGAGCACCCCCCCCCCCGACTCTACGTACTCCATAACTCATTAAATGGCTCTTGAAAGAGCTTTGCAGAGTCATCTAGAAGCCAACAAAGAATCAGCAAGAAACCAAAAAGGAAACAACAATACAGAAGGAAGCCAAAAGCCAAAAAGAAGCCAAAAAAGGAACAATAAAGAACCAAAAAAGAAGCGCCAAGAAACCAAAAAGGAGCTAAGAAGGAACCAGAACAGAACAGGAACAGAGCCATCAAAGAACCAACTAAGAATAAACTAGAAGGGAGTGAAGATCTATCAATAATCCAACAAGGAACTGATAAAATGTCAATGCTACATGGACAGTGCACACTGTATTGTACAGAAGACTCAAAACTCATAACTGTCATCTTAGTACAACTGTAGTTAATGTGACTGAGATGACAAGCACACATAGGGACAATTACTATTCCAGCTGTCCCGTCTTTCAACGCTTTTCAGCCTGGTCAGGCGGTCCTTAAGATTTTTATCAGTAGAGTTTGGATCTAAAAATCACAGCTGATGGTACAGTGGTAGTGTTTCCAACCACTGGGGAGTCAGAGAGGAGAACATGAGGAACCCACATAATCTGGTTCTGATTTCTGTAAAATTAGTCATAGAAAGCAAACAGTACAGAACTACACAGCTGGTGAACAAACAAACAAACCCTGTGGGGACCACGGAAATGTCAAAGAACATGGGCTCAAGCTGAAGAGCTTAGAGTAAAATTGAGTCTTTGCTCCAGCGTAACATAGTGAGTTCTGCTACAGGGCATAATATTAATAAAAGGTAGAATGTTAAACAGAACCATTTTAGGTCCCAGCCCCCAGTAAGGCATTTCACTGTGCTCCCATGTGCTCAGTTTGGGAAGAGATTCAAGTTTGTTCATTTGAAAAATAAAAAAATAATAACTGGATCTTTGGGGATGGGGTGGGCATTGCAGGCATGTACCCTCAAAATGTGTGTGTGAAGTAGCTCATTACAACAACGTCCAGAGTTCTCTTAGCAGCACTGCACTGCTACTGAAGTTTGTCGTTTGGCGATGAAGCTTTAAAAGCAAAAACGGAGGAACTGATCCCATACAAATCCACTTGTGCTGCTCTGTCACATCATATCCAACTGTGACGTTCCACCACATTAACACACCACATGATGGTCAGGAGGTCCTTCTCAGTCCCACAGACCTGCAGCAACCAGTTACGCTTCCTGACACTATAACCATACAGCATCTGTTCCTCAACCTCCTATTTCCATCAAACCCCTAAAAGACGAAGCTCGCACACCAGCTGCCACAGTCAACTAGCACGGGAGCAAACAGAGCAGCATCTCGTCTGGAAAGAGAGCTGTGCGTCTGGGCCGCCAACACCAGTTTTGCCACCAGCGTTACATAAATGCCCTCCATCATCAATGAGGACCATTTCACAGCACCAACTTAGCACCATTTCGCTGCCTTTCGAATCCCACAGATTAACCGGCTGGGAGCAGCATGGATGCTTTTCTCACAGTCCTCTTCACGCAACACGTCTCCTGAGCGCAGCCCGGCGCGCTGCTCTCCTTCACACCTGCCAACGAGGCGCAAGGTGCTCTGTCTCAGGCATCTCACACCATTCCCACGGCACCGGCACAGCACCACAGGAGAGCCAGGGACCAGTGAAGAGGCACTCGCCCCCCAACGAGAGGAGAGCACATTGAGCGCATTGTTGAACACAACCATGAAGACAGAGCACAGAGAGAGGGGGGCTGCGGCAGGCGGCCGCACGCAGCTCCAGGACAGCAAGCACAGCGACGCACAGAGGGAACGACAGGCCCGAGAGCCGACAGTCGCCCTTCCCTCCGGACCAAAGGCCCCGCTTACCTTGGTGGTCACAATGCAGAGACAGTCCATGGCACCAAATATGAACAGGTGGGATTCTCTCTGGACCCCCCAGGAAGGAAGGCTCGACCCCAAGCCCTCCCCTGCCTTCCCCTCGCTCTCGCCGTCGTCCGGCCAGCGCCTTCCCCTCGTTCCTCCCGCTTTTCTCTCTTTTCAGACTGACTGAGGCAGGAGCGCAGAGGAAGGAGGAGGGAGACGAGAAGTGAGGGAGAGAGAGTGACAAAAGGGGCAGAGACGGGGGGGCAGGAGGGAGGGAGGGAGGGGTATAAAAGAAAGGCTGGGTGCAGAGGGAAGAGCAAGCAGAAGGGATCCAGACGCCTGCTGGTCTGCGGCAGGTAGAGTGGGACTAGGGGGCGCTGACCCACAGGGGCAGTGAGGGAGCAGCTGGTGGAGAGAGGAGTAAGGGATGGGCTGATGGGGACGATCCTCACTGTAGAGACAGAGGGATGTGGGTACAGGATGGAAGAGAGAGCGAGGGAGAGTGACAGAGCGAGAGAGAGTGAGGATGCTCACAGAAAAGTGGAAACGCGTTGAAAAGAGACCTGCAAGCGCGTGTGTGACGAGGAAACGAGAAGGAGCCATTACACAACATTTGTGTTTGTGTTTCGTCATGGCAGAAAGTGGAGAACGCACTGGAAGATGAAACAGAAGAAAAAGGGTGCGTGTGTGTGCATGTGTGTGTGTGAGAGAGAGAGAGATGGTTTTGTTGCCGTGGCATCATACAGCTGTTGCCTTAGCAATGGCTGTTGCCTTGGAGATGGAAAGGGCTGTTGCCAAGTGGATTCTGCAGTGCAGGCAAGTCGGTGTAAAGCAATGTGTGTCTGTATGTAGCACTTGGCTCATGTCTCTTTGTCTGCATCTATGAACACTACATGAATATTTCTGTGTGTGTGTGTGTGTGTGTGTGTGTGTGTGTGTGTGTGAGTGTGAGAGAGAGAGAGAGAGAGAGAGAGAGAGTGAAAGAGAGAGAGACTGACTTTGGTAATATCTCTGCAACAACACTGTCCAACACCTAACTGCTGTTTGACCCTTGACCACCCAGGCTTGGGAGAGGTCAGGGGTCGGTGGTCAGAAGTCGGGGGGGGGGGAGTAAAGAGGGACTGAGTGAGAAACAGATGCAAGTGAAGACATCTGATGTGAGAAATGTTAGAAAGAAGTGAGTTCAGGTATGAGGACAGTTGGCTGAAAGGAGAGAAGGACAGGAAATATTCAGGGACACAAGTGCCCTCGAGGGTTTTGCTGTTACCTCCTCTTTTTCTAATTTCATCTTTACTGTAATTTATGATCACCCTTATTTATTCAGATTCCCAGCCTGAGAAACACTTTTGACACATTCGTTTACTGTTAATTATGGACATGTTCCCTTAGACACAAGCGTGGAGGTGTAAGGGCCATACAGTTTCTCTTTAAGACCGTGGGCCATGCCATCGGGGGAGTGTGTGAATTTTTGTTGCATCATCAGCAATGTGTATGTGCAGCATGAGCTGACCACCCCCTCCAGTGCTGCACACTGCTCCCCCCGGCGGAGAGCAATGATGCAGCACAAAAGCAATTGTAAATGATAAACATACAGCCTGTTCCCCTGGGAGGGGGAGGGAGAGCAAAAGTGCCGCCCTCCTAGGCAAACGGGGGTCTGGAAGAACAAAGGCCACCACATATGACCACAGAGAAAAAGAAGTCATCTTACTACTACCACTACTACTACTACTACTACTACTACTACTATTATTATTATAATAATAATAATAACAATAAAAAATTGCTCAGTATAGCTGGTCAGATGGAACTCAGCTGCTCCACTCTTCCTCCATGTTGCCCCTCATGGAATTTGAACTGACTACCTTCTGGGCCCACTGTCTCACTCACAAAACTTCAATACTCTGTGAAAACAATGAGCTGCACTTCCCCAGGAACCAGGACCAGACATACACCCAGAAATGCAGCCAAACCTGCCAGTTATGGAGTTCTACTGCCCCCTACTGGGAGACACCTGAGAATCCCAGTATCCTCCTACCGCAGCAGAACCAATTTGTCCACCATATCTCTGTATGATTTTTATTCTTAAACAGAATTAAAATTGAAGGTTCGAAATTTCTCATAAATGTCTGATTTCTGATTTCCTTCTAAATGTCTGTCCTCACCTCTGGATGTTCCTTGTACTGTCCAAAACACAGCAGCAGTACACATGCAAAACGTCCAGCCGCATATGAGGCACAACACACGCTACCTGGCTGCTGCTTATCGGTTATAGCGCCAGCTGTATTCCAGACCTTTCTTAAGGGGGACACCTTGGGGGCCAAAAATCACCCAAGCTACTGGTACCATGAAGCTGAGAATGAGGTACAGAAATGTGAAACACACTGATGTGATTGTCCTACCAGCAGCGGTGCGTGTGGGTGTCCCACGGTGCATGCCTCCAACATACTTAGCTCATAGTGCTCCTGAATGTCTGTGAAAGGAGAGTCACTCTTGTCACCTCTGGTCACAATTACACAGTAACACACAAGACACACACACAGTCTCCTTCTTTTAACATATGTGAGAAATGGCTGTCACGGACAGATTGGAGCAGTGGTCACTGCTGACTACAATGCTGATCAGGAGTCAGTACTTTCAAACACATGGGGCTGGTGCTGACAGTCTCTCCATTCTCATTAGGCCTGTCCCATGGGAGGTGAATTGCAGCTCTTTGGGGGGTCTCAAGGCCCTGCCCACTGCATGCATAGAGAAGGACCACAGTAATCCTGCATGACGCTAGTAATGTGAGCACTGACACAATCACCATCCCAGCACAGATTACTGGGCCCTATAAATAGAGGAGGGAGCAGAGAGCGTCGCCAGATGGGGACCGAGGATGAGGGTGGAGGGGTGAGGGAGGAGTGTTGAGGGGCAAATGAGGAAGGAGGAAGGACAAGGGTGGAGCGGCAAGGGAGGAATATTCCTTGGTGTGAAATATGAACTATACATCATTCTTAGAGAGGGCCAGGTCTCCCTGGGTCTGTCCTTTGGTCCCAAAACTGTCACTGAACATCATTCATATGCACACAGAAAGACACATGAATGCAATACAGGAGCATGCACACACACAGACACACACACATTTACTGTGTACGTGCATTGGAGGGAGGGGCTGCACTCTCACCCAGGAGTGCCTGGAAGAGGTCACTCCGGAAGATGTGCAGCAACTTGCTTGCTCGAACCCTGAACTGCTCGTCCCCCATAGTGCCTTGTAAACACATCTCCATGGTCTGCAGGGCTCTTTCTGTGTCTGTGAGGTAAATAGAGAAAGTGAGAGCAGCATATAGACAGGCGAGAGAGAGAGAGAGAGAGAGAGAGAGAGAGAGAGAGAGAGAGAGAGAGAGGCAGCTGTAACACAGGCAGCCAGACAGACAGATAGTGGGGAGAGACAGAGACAAACAAGGGGAGGGAGATGGATGAATAGACAGAAACGCAGTACCCAGAAAGTACACAGATAGTACAGGAAATAAAATGTTAGTTTTAATTTGAAAGTGGCGCCATCTGCAGACATACAGTTTATACGGTGAGAGTAACACTGCAGCCCAGCAGTCCTGTAATGTCTCATCAAAACCACAGCAGCTGTGAGAAATGCAAAGAACTTGTCATGAAAACATACCGACCTTCTCTCTTTAGAGGCATCACACTGTCTCCCTCTGTGGCCCCTTCTCACACCGTTTCACTCGGCTGTACGGCTGCGTGTCTGTAACCCCGAGTGTCTATATCTCTGAATGTCTGTATCTGTTTCAGTACCTCCAGTTATGCGTACCTGTGTGTCTTGATCTGGATGTATCTGTATCTGCGCGCTTGTTGGTGTTTGTGTGTGTTTGTGTCTGTCTGTTTGCTCTACTTTCTCTGATCCTCTACAAACAGCACTTAAACCTCTTTAGGGATTGTGATGGGAGTTCAGCGCCTTCTGGGTGATGTAGTTTACACTCTACACTGGTGGCTAAGGGATACAGCCTTACACATACTGCTTAACTGAATAAACTAGTTCATTGGCTTAACCGCAGCAGGGAGTGCAGTGACTAGAGTTGCTTACTTCCGTTCAAAGGGCACAGGTTTGAATCCCACCCTTTGATCAAGGTACTCACCCTAACCTGATACAGTAAAAATGACCCTGCTGTATAAATGGAAAAACCAGCGTTGCTCGGGGTTTTGGGGGGAAAATTATATACACCGTTGTCTAAAAACAGTGCGAAATATATTTTCCGTGAAATGAAATAAAAACAACAGCTGAAAATGTGTGTCCTCCTCCTTCACACACCTTTACAATCCGGTAACGGGGGGGAAATGTATGTTAATTAAAGGAACAGGTAACCCGAACGTTGATGTCGGAAATTCGAGACGGTCCCTGAGCCGGCTGGCATTTTGAGACGGTCCCTAATGATTGAACTTGTGAGCGGGAACTGAGCAGCAATGGCGGACATGGATTCGGCTACTTTCAATCAGATGAGGATACGTTACTTGGATAGCATTGCGGAGGTGAGCATTTTTTTAACTTTAAATTAATCTGCGATGATTCCCTCAGCAATACGTACCTGTGTGTACGATCTTTTATAGTACAATGTGTTTCTCTGAAAGTATACTCCCTGCCCATGTTGTCCACCGTGTTGTTGATGTCCATGATGGTGTCCTGAGCAGAATCTCTCCGAGGCCACAGAACTGATGATCCAGCTGAACTGTAACCTGCAGGTCTGGGCTGAGAGGACTGGCCAAATTGATCATCTTGCTCAGGTGGGTATCTGCTGTACAGCAGTTTTTCACCACAAATGGTGTGTTTCTAGGATGACACCACATTGGTGTGAACATACAGAATGTGTCACTTTTTTAATTGTTTTTATGGGTGTTTATATTTTACTTTAGTTTCTTGCCCCCGGCCTATTAAAGACAGAATGAATGAAGGAATTCTCTTCTTGGAACTATCTCAGGTATGGACAGCTTTCCAAAACAGACTAGCATCCCTGTCTGTGGCTTTTGGAGATGTGGCTGAGGAGAAGCTGCAGCCAGGGGAAGGTCCAGCTTCTGGGAGTGTAGTGGGAGAGAGCTGACCATTCACCTCCTCTGTCCACCATGTTATATTACATGGGCATCCTGCTTTGCAAACCTTCAACAAGGTGTATATAGCTTTACAGGCCTTCTGACCTAAACACTTTGCTGTCATGTGTACACCTGTGCTCACTGGTTGACACTGTGGCCACTTTCTCTTGCTCCAACATTCATTATTTAGCTTCTCCAACACCAGCTTTCAGGATTCACTCAAAAACATTAAGAAATTAAATGTTTTGCCTTTATGTAAATATGATTATCCTCAGTATGAGACAGAATGACTCAAAAACAACTGTGTACACAATTAAGAAATTAAAGCTGCAACTGACAGCATTCAAGGAGCCTTGTGATCCTCTTTTCATTGCTACCTTTTTACCAGGTAACAGTGTAAATGAGACCTTCACTATTGCACTAAACATGAAGCATGCATCATCCATGAGGGACATGCAGATGGTATTGGTGTATTTATGGCCCTGTCCCTACTGTAGTACCACAGTAAAACACTAAGGGCATGCTGTATTTATTGCAGTGGGACAGGATTCAAACTCCATAATTTTGTTTTGTGTTTTATTTATTTTTTTTTTACAAGGATAGTCCTGAGTTAAAAAATAAAACTTTATGAAGATACGTTACTCTACAGAAATGTGTTAAGTACATTTTTAACTTTACAGCATTAGCACTTGTGCCTTTGAAAATGCCACAGTGTGATGCAGGGACATTGTTGGGGTTTGTACATTTTGTCCCAAATTGCTTCATTTTATAGTATGAGCAGAGTTACTTGCAGCTGACATTTAAACAACTCATTGGCTTCCTGTTAAACAATCACTACTGTCTCGGTTTTCTGAATGAGTCTTAAAAGACAAAGATTGTATAGGTATAAAGCAACAGGTCCAGTTATGAGCACTTTTCCATTTCATAAAACACTTTTTGAAGCCTTAATTACAGCTGCTTTTCTCTTTGACACACAACCGCAAGTGGATATATTTAAACTCAAGAATCAGACACAAAGCTCCTATACTGTTTTACAAAAAAAAATAAAAATTTAGCTGTTATAATAAAATTCATCCCCCACGGACAAAATAATCCACTGAGTCAAATAAAAACAGATGGTTTCCCAGTTGTGTTGATGCAAGGTAGTACACCAACTTATAGGAATCAGTGGGAAGAAGCTGCACACATGATGTCCCCGCTTTCCATGCCAAAGTGCAACTACAGATTGTGTAATTGTGCAGGAGCTTCCATGTCTCAGACTTCAGCTCCACACAGTAACACTGGTTTCTCCATAAGTTGAACTCTCACAAATGAGTTAAGTCCTTTTGCTTGGGTCTCAGTCCAAATGTTTGCACATTGACAAGGTCCAATAATACCATAATGAAAGTTCACGCTGATAGTTTTAATTTGTCCACCTTCCTTCATTTTCTGGAAGATGACGGGCCTTTGTGGAACAGGTAAATCACCCCTTGAGGTCCTGGTATGAAAGAAAAAAGATCATTAAAATGAACAGCAACATGAGTTGATAGACACCAGAACGTGACGCTAAACACACATCCCTCATATACTCATCTAGTTGACCCTTTGCTCACATTCTCCACAAAACAATTGGTTGGGTTACACCCAAAACCATACTATTTTATTCTGAGCTGAGATTTAAGTATCTGCAATGCTTTGACCAGCACATTTAACATGTGACTAAAAACCATTTCAATGTACAAGTGATAAGTGAAATCAATCAGAACAGGAAACTCACAACCCTCAGAACAAAATCTAAGCACTTTACTGGCATTTTTTGGCTCTGGGGATAAACGTTATAGAAATTCTTTTAATTAAGGTGGTGGCACAATCCCGTGGTGCTTGGGTACCTGTTACCACCACCTTTTAGCTCAAAGGGTAAACACAGGTTGCATTGAGGAATAAACTGAAAAAAAATCTTTGAAATATCCTGGTGAAAGGAACCAGTTGATCAGCCACTTTATACAGCCTGGGTACAGGCATTATGCTTATTACCAAGAAAGTAGTGAGGAAAGAGGGAAATTAGCTTGCATTTACAGTCACTCTGGCAGGCATAGTTTTCCCACACAATAGTAATGGTTCTCAAAGGAAGGATTATTCTGAGTGGTCAGGTTTGTCTTCTGAGGACAAATGATGCTATGTGAAGGAGAGAGCGATGAGATGGTCTGACCTCTTGATGTAGTTTTGGATGCACCAAGAAGCTCATAGCTGCAAAAGCCCACTTTTGATGTCAGATAGGAGCTGAACTGGTCAGGCCTCAGGCGGATATTGCGGTAGTTTTTATAGGTGGTGTCCTGGGGGACAGACACAGGTGATTATTTGCACACAATTCATAACCAGCATCCACCTTGTGTGGCTAGACCACCTGGACAGTTAGCCCCTACCGTCAGCTTCTTTCTCCTTCCATAGGAGCTCCAGGGCTGTGGTTCAAGAATGAACAGGCCCCCTGGTCGCAGGTTCCGAAATGCACGTTTGAAGAGGCGCTGGAGCCCACTGTCGCCCCAATTCAGCTGCACCCACTTGGTGAGGCGAAGACACAGGATGACATCGTACTGTGGTTGCTCAGCCAGGAGCTGCGCTTCACTCTCCAGAATGTAGTTCTCCTGCAAAAGCAAAACAAGAACATGCATCTTGTGCTGATTCTCACAGGGGAGAGTGTGACTGCGAGGGACAGGACGGTCCTGGCGAAGTCTGCTATGCAGCACAACAGCCCTGCTGCTGCCTGCTTCACCTCCCTGTTCAACACTGCAGCCACAACCACTCAAGTTGTCTGTTAAAGGCTTACTAATAACTATTGCTGGTGTTTTATGAAAATACTGAAGTATAGATTGTGTAGTGTTTAAGCTGAAGTGAAAAAGGCATCATCTCACTTAAGATATCGTTATATCTGACATCTCACCACAGTTACGGTATCTGAACAGTTATACATTCACTTTGACTGGCAAGAACGTATAACGCAAAGCAGAGAAGCACACTGAGGGTTTCTCACAGCCTGAATTGTGCTGTGCACTGAATGCGCAGTCCAGCCTGAACAGGTGTGCACTGAATTGTGTGTGTTCAGCTCAGATTCCCGGAGTTACACATTTCACCCCGAGACCCCCTAACAACAGTACAAATCAGAATCCTTTTTTCAGCAGCATAAGCTCACCTGGACAAAGGAGATGTTTGCTGGAAAATTCCCCGGGCTTCCTGCACAGAGAGGGGGTGCCGCCAGGGGTCCCCTGCCGATTCGCAGCGAGACAGGAAAATAAACCCCTGAAAGGGGCCATTTGGGCTCCATGCCAACTGGGTGCAATCCCGTGGGCTCCAACAAAGAGCACCTGCCATCTGCATCCTTGACGACATCCTGTCCCTGTGGTCTCTCTGCTTGCGCTACTCCGACGCCCAATCGGGCCTCCTGGGCCAGACCCTCGGACAGGAAATGGCGAAGGTTGTGGCGGGCAGCACGGACCAGGTCTCCATTAATGTCCAGCCCTAGAATGTGGGCTGGGCGCAGTTTCTTGGCAATGCAGAGGGTCAAGTGGCCCGTGTTGCAGCCCAGGTCCAAAACAAGCTTCCCCCGGAACCACTCAGGTTTCAGTAGGCACATGCGTGGGTCCTCACATATGCCAGGACTGCAGTAGCCATAACGCAGGTTATAACTGCCGTACTGGAACCTGCACTCCCTTCGGAGCCTAGAACGGTTAACTGTGGCAACAGAGGCCATGTCCCCGTGCCCTACTGGTGTGTGGAATGTCTGAGGGCACTTTTGTGTCCCGGGATGATGTATCCTCTCTGCACTGTCCTTTCTGGCCGAGGACAAGGGAGGTGTGTGGCATGGGTCAACTTTGCTCCGAGCACGTCGGCGCCTGCGATGCCACTGGGACGAGGCACAGTTCGCATTTGACACAGAGATGCATGGGGTGTAGCTGTGCAGGTAGTCAACAGGCAAGATGGGGGGCACAATATCATCCCGGCAGTTGATGGAAGTGTTTAGCTCATAGGGACGCGGAGACTCTGTGACAGGGCTCAAACAAAGCAGAACAGCACCCTCTCTGGGCATTTCTGGGACAAGCACAGAGGTTGCTCTGCCAGGCAGCAGCACTGCCACACAGCCCTCAGTTGCCTTTCCTGTGTCAGACTCAGAGGTGCCATGCATGACTGGAAACGCCCCTGCTGCTCCATGGTGCCGGTTTCGATGACGCCTCCTGCCGGTGCACTTAACAGAGGACACAAGAATTCCCTCATCCCCAGCGCCACTGTTCAGGTTCAAAGGGTCTGTGATGTCCCTAGGGATCAGGATCTCCACAGGCTCGTGGCTTCGAGGAGGCAGAGGTGACGACTTTGGGGTCTCTGCATTCAGGGTGCGGTTCACCTCTTCATCCAGTAAGCTGTTCAGGTTAAGCGGGTCAAAAATGTTCCCACCCAGCAGAAAGTTGGTGGGCAGCACAGGCTCAGACTCCGAGTTGGCACGTCGGCGCCTCTTGCCACAACCTGGTTGCTTGAACCCAGTGCTTACACTGTGCCGTCGCTTGTTTGGCTTGTGCTGCTGTGACTGATGCAGTCCATTCTTGGGACAGAATGGATTTCTGTCTCTCTGGGTCCCAAGCCCCACAGTGTCCATCATGCAGCAGTCACCCCCCGGGGCAACATGTAGCTGGGCCTGTGCCATGTGGAGGCCACTCTGGGTGCCTTTGGGAAGCAGGGTCTGCAGGTGACCCAGGGAATCACTTTGAGTATCACCCATCTCTTTGTCCACTGGCATCTCAATCATCTCAGGGGAGCACTGTGGGGTCTGCTGCTGCTCAGGACATCAATCTTGAAAGGTAACCTGAAATAAGACATTTAAAAAAGCAAAGTTTCTGATGTTAGTATATTTAATACTGTTGAAGTATAATTCAGAACAACCTTCACTTATTTGACGTCATCTACAAGTGACTATTCCTGTTCATTCAAGATTTGCCACAAAATCGAAAGTGTAGTAAAGCTGGAGCTACATGACGTGCAAAGTCCATAACAAACATGTTTTTTGAGCGTCTAACCAGAACTGCGTGAGAAAAACCCCTAGTGTATGCCCAGAGTCCACGCCCTCTCAGCGTGCTATGCGTAACCCCTCCCCCACCCTGCGTATTCATCGTGACTCCGCCCCTACTTCCCTGAATGAATGGAAACGAAAAGTGTAACCCCGCCTTCCAGTACACACGTCGTCAGTACTCATGAATAATTAATTTGGACTGCGAGGTCAGGAAAAATGCGCGCACATGCACACAGCCTCTCGCTCCCGATCCTTCCCCGCATAAACAAAATAAAACCTAGTTGCCGTCTCTGCCTCCCATGTTTCCTCTTTAGAAAGGATTCTTAAACGGGCACGCAGTTTCAGTAGTTTATGCAAAAATAATCAACTTAAATTTGAAAAGCCTACCTGTCACAAAGAATAAATTTAAGAAGTTTTTATAAAAAAATTAAATTTAGTTATTGCTGTCACGCGTGATACTGCTCCGGTTAGGAGCCTTAGGAAGCCTAATGGTCAGAAACGAGCCAAGCTGTCGAATCGAGTAACCCGTTGCAGTGTCTTCCTGCCTTTTATACTACACTAAACCTCGAGAAGGGAGACGGGCAGTTAAATGCACCAATGAGTGGATCATAAGTGACAATCCTTCTAAATGTAACCAATGACAAGGAGAAAGTTGGCTAAAGGATCTTCCCACCGCCCCATAGGCGTCCGGTTCGCTGCCTGTTCGTAGCTTCCCGCCCCACCCCCAAAACCGTCTGACGCCCAGTGTGAAAACGGGGCTGTTGCCCGACTATGGTTTAATAACAACTTTCGATGGTATCTTTTTACCATCTAGAGCGGTATATTTTTAATTTTTTAGCGAGTACGTACAATATGTAAGGTAGAGAGCGCCGATTCAAGAATAAACCTTTTGTTTAGTATAGGACAGCAGTAGACGTGCAATGTTCGATGAAGATAAGATCCGTGTGCTGAGTATGATGAAGTGAAACCCCACATAAAACCATTCGCTATTAACTCCGTTTATAGAAAGGCGAAGCATGGTCTCCTCCTTCCCCCCCCCCCCCCCCCCCCACATTGTTTCTGGTTCTGCTCTGTTACACAGTAAAATGAATAGATGNTCCCCCCCCCCCCCCCTCATGTTCTACTTGGGATATGTAGTGTTTATGAATTGTTATTGTGGTCGCTATCTTGGGTAATGTAGTCTTTATTATTGGGTTGTGTAATCTATATCGATCTCTAGAGTAGTAAGCGTTCATAAAATAAGGTCCCGTACAATAAAAGCCCCTACAACTTCAACACCCCCTTTTACAGTCTGTTCAAACAGCAGTGATTACATCAAATACCCAGCACAAGAAAACTTGGCTCATATACAAACAATTCTGTGATTTCAATCTTTTTTTTTATTTCATACAAATAAACACACCAGTGACAGTCTGCATTCATCTTCTAAAACTTTTAACTTTTCAAATCTGCTGCATGGCCAACACATGTGAATATTAAAAACCAACAACTTGATAAACTGCGGGTGCTCAGTTATGACATTTACAATTTTTCATCGATAAATATGATGAATCACCCACATAGCCTTCATATTAAAGCAACATGGTGCAGAACTGTCTCAGCATGGAGACCACAGACAACACTTTAGAACTGAACTTAGGAGAGGATGTACTGACCCCCGCAGGAAATTCACCAGGCAGTGAAAACATTATATGAGCATAGCTGTGACCTCAATGTAATCATATGTTCAACCCTGAACTGGTAAAAATGATTGTAATTATAATATGACAGACAAACAGACAGACAGATAGATAACAACAAATAACACAGTTATACCAGTGAAATAAATACAAATTACAAATAGTACAAGTACAATATAAACGACTAAACAGACCATTGTAAATTGCAATTACAATGGACAGCTGAACAATCCAGATAACTGCAATAACTTTGCTGTCACAAGGCGCTTCCCTGCTTCTCTGTGACAGCTGTTGCCATGGAAATTAAACCTCTGTTTAGAAACTGTGAACTGATACTGTACTCCTAAGTACTGTAGCGTCCCACGCTGATCACCCCCCCGACCCCCCCGACCCGGGCATGTAAACAGTTTGCCTTTAGGGTTAGGTATGTGTTTTAAATCAAAACCCTCGTCGAATTTCATTTTTATACTTCTATTTTGGATATTGTTCGAAGGAGTGCACTTACCAGCTGGGGCTGTGACGTGACTTCTCTCGAGCGCTAGATGTGCGAGATGGCCCTTGGGGGCGCGAGAATCTGGCACGAGTCAGAGGGGCAAAAGTGATGGATTAAAAAATCTCCGCGCTATCTGTGGTAAATTCACAAATTATTTGCACATACCACATTAATCTTTTGTTTTAACAGACGAAGCCAGCTGTCAAGGTCTGAGGTAAATTCTGTACACTGTCGAACGACTATTAAGATCAGCAAACGATTTATTACAAACTCATACACAAGAACTACACAAGACTTAAAAGGTCGCACACAGAACATTACAAACAAACAAAACAAGCATTACCGGTTGTTGAGAGATTTTAAAAGTGGAGGAAGTACTAACATATTCAGTTATACAAACGTATTGATCTAACAACCAGATATTTAAATAACCGCAAAATATTATTCTCACGTAAACTTTAAGTATAATTTAATTTAAAAAGCTGCAATTTGTTCTTTTTCCCTGAACCTTTTAAAGATTTCACTCATAATTTCGATGTATGAGAAGTTGAAGGAGAATCAAGTTAGATTGGTTAAATTACATTTTAAAAATAGACTGTTTTGCGCTGGGTGGCGCAGCTGGGGGTGGGGTGGGGTGCGCCGCGATCCCGCCTGCGTCCGGTTCACACGCTCGTGTGCTTCTGTCGTTTATCTGTCTTTAAACCATCGGAGGGCGCTGTTCCCATAATTATCACAAATCGTTGTCAACCAGCAGTCACGATTGAAGCATCAAACAGCGCTGAAGTTTTTGCACTGTGCTTGCACGTGTTATATAAACGTCCTGATGCTGCAGCCAGGAATCTCATTCAGTCTAGAAAGCTGCTTGTAGACACTTTACGGAACCAGGGAGCAGTTCTTTCACAAGCTTGTGCACCTCATCCAAATCTCCACCCACCAGAAACAGGCTGGGACTGATACTCAGGTTCCCTTCTCCTGAAAACCTTCATAAAACACACACTCCGGTGCCAACTGCAGCAACCAAATCTGGTATTGGGCTAGAACCACCAGCTGTTGAACTGTTTTCCCATCCTGCTGAGCAACATGGAGCATCAAAACATTAGCAGTCCTGAAACACAGTTGGCAAGGGTTCACCACACGTGGAAGGATGGTTGTACAACATGTTGGTGACCACATGTATGTGGCTGAGGGGGGTCATTCCACTGGGCACTCTCAGACTGAGCCTGTGTGTGGCTGAAGCCAGTTCTCAAAAAAGCAGTACAATATCTCACCCTATGATCACCTCCCATGTGTCATCCCACCCTGGTCCTCAAGTGACAAGGACACAGTCTGCAGGTGAGGTGAAGCAAGAAAGTTCCTGATTCTAGAAACACACTCTGATGCTCTCTAACAGTGATGCTCATACACACACACACACACACACACACACACACACACACACCTACCCTGTTACAATGATGATCCAACATAACACATAAACACAATTGCAGCTTTGAAAGTTTGTTTATCATTTTAGGGACATCAAATGCGACTTAAATTAAATGGAGTGATTCCTAGCCATGTTGGTAACATGTTTTGGCAGGTATGCTTTCTTTGAGGAGGTATTACTCTATGAGGGGGCTGTGTGTAGAGTCTGTTTTTCAAGGATTCACTATGTTGCTCTCCACCAAAGAGGATATTGTTGGCCTTTTATTTGTTCTGGATTTGTGGTGAAGAGCATCACAAGCTAATGGGGAGGATTGGGAATTAAACAGTTTGTTGACATCAATTAAATGTTCTTATTTATAGTTACACTGACTTTGGGAAGTTCCTTGATTCACATATAAGTGGCCAAAACAGGAAATTCCCAGCTATGAAAGTGTACAGGGCTACCTCCAGTAAAGTTTAACATCTTGCCAATAGGAATCATGTTTATTTCTCATGCAAGTGCTGCCTCGGTAATTTTTCTTCCACGTTCTACGGGGCTTTTATGCAGGTCCTGGTGAACACATACTGTCTGGTCAGAATGCTGCATACAGCCTCCTGCCCATGTGCAGAGCAAGGCTGGTTTCCCATGAGAATCAGTCAGGCCGGGAGGAGGAGAGGAAGTGCAGAAAGAGTAAAATGTTCACTTCCTCAGTTGCCAAGCCAAAAGGGCAAGAAAATCACAGAGCAAGTCACAACAAATATTGAGCAGAAAATGAAGTAATTATTATTTTATTAATGGAACGGGAAAGTATGTATATAATCGTCTCTTTTGCCTTTTGTATACATACTTTTTTCCTGAAAACACAGTCCTGTCATGGTATACTGTAGCTCTGTACCAAACCTACAGTGCTATATACTGTCTTTCCTCAGGAACTTTAGCCACAACCTTCATATACTTTATCAGAAAATTCAAAAAACTTTCAAAATTGTAATTTTAGTTGTTTTGTAATGTAGCATATTAGACAGTGGTTGAAATTCATGCAGTCAAGGGGTGGGAGGGCAGAGCAGCAATGACAGCAGGATGGAAAATCACAGGAGAGGAGCCTGTGTGACAGAGTGGGGAATGAGTATGACTGAGACAGAATAAAGAAAATGCAAAGTGAGAGGAAAGGGATTTGAGTGGAAAGACAGAAAGCTGATGATGAAGTAGTACTAGAGAGTGAAAGGATGGAAATGAGGAGAGAGCCAGAGAAGTGAAGAAGAGGAAATTGAGGTATGCAATGAGAGGAGAGGCTGGGCTTGGAGTACCGTGCTGGGAAGAGATGGCAAGCTCCACTGGTACAATATGGAGACCCCTGGCTGCTGTCAAGAGGAGGAAGAGTAAGATGGTGAGGAGGAGGAAGTCGAATTTTTTATGTAGTGGGTTGTTTTACTCACACATTTTTGCTCATCTTCTAGCACTAATTAACTCGGAAATGTAATAAATTAATAAGGCATCACTTGACGTGGTAAAGTCTGGAACTGAGAGAGAGATGGAACAGGATACAGTGGGACTGAGAAGCTTCAGCTGACTGGATTGTCCTCCAACTGCCAAAAATGAACTTGTTTGTTTTTCTTGTTCAGCAGCAGAGTCTTTCCGCTCTGCATCCTCTGAGTAGCTTGTGTTGTTTTAAATGAAGATGGTTGGAAAACACCCTGCTACTGTTTGCTGGAAGGAGCTGGAAAGAGCGAGAGGGTGGAGGTCCAGGGGAGCAGGGTCAGCGCTTTGGTAAGAGGAGGGGTGGTGAGACATAGGAGAAAAAACAGGAAAACGTGAACAATGGAGTGGCACAGCCCAGGACCCGTCTCTCTGCATGCTGACAAATGAAACCTCATACCTGCAGGATCATAGTTGGAGGGCCACGCCGCAGCAAAGCAAAGGAACCTCAGAAGAATCACATGTAGACAAACTTGTTTTTCATTGGAGAAAAGGAAACAAGTGATTCACCACATATAAACTTCATGGTCAGTGTGAGTATCCTGTCCTACCGGGTTTCTTCTTCTTCAAAAAAGCGGTAAGAGGGGTCTCCACCTGTAGCTACAACTGGACAAATGTTTGTTGCATACTATTATGTTCAACTCGTTCTGTCATTCATTCGTGTCCGACCCTTTGTGACCTCATAGACTTTAGCATGCCAGGTCTTTCTGTCCTCAGCTATCTGAGTCCTGTCATATTCATGTCAACTGTTCACCTGCATAAATCAAAACCAAAAGGGGATTGTCTAAAAAGTAAAAAGATCATCTGGGTGCAGGCACAAATCACAGTGTACCTCAACCTTGGAATCTGTGATCCCAGAAACCTAAATCTGAGAAGCAAAAAAAAAAAATATCATGACCAGATGTACTGGTGGTAGTCAAAGCATTGAATCATTATTCAAACAGTGGCGGTGAAAGTATGTCTAGATATATTTTATATTTCTTCAGCATTTTTCAATCATTTCTTTCTTCATATTTACAACTTAATTTTAGCATGTTTCCATAACACCACTAGACTCTTTAGCAAAGTACATTAACACATATAAGGGGTAAAGATTCATGCAGATATTGTGTGCTATAAGAAGGAAGAATTTGTCAAATCAACGTTTAAAAGTTAAATGTGCAGATTCAACAGGTTATTTATAAAGTGAATCTGTGAGAATTTAATAGTCAGAAACCTTTATAGTTGCTATGCCAAAGCTGCAGGTTTAAACAACATTTTACTCAACCGTGTAGAGCAGCAACAGTCAGTTATTTATGTGATACTGATGTGTGAGCGTGCAATACGACTGTAATATTTTGTAAAATCCGGTGTTACCATTTTCATATAATCTCTACTGTAAATGCAAACAGTGGGGGTTCACAGAGTACACCCTGCGGTTACTGTGGTGACTAGCTTGCTTGTATCTGCCTGGCAACTGAGCACATCTGTCACTGTAAACCGGCAGCTCTGGAGAAAAACAAAAACAAGATCAGCACCGGTCCACATGAAGAAGTGTGCATTTTGTTTTAACTATAATTTAGAGCAATATGTGTGTTTGCAGCTGTCTATGTTAGTGAAACTACAGTGACTAAAAGACCACTTATATGCTGGTCCCTGTAAATAGTGCGTAATATACCAATATATCAGCGTCAATGCAGGATTTTAGAAATACAATAGTAAATGTTCTCAATGCTAATAATTCCCATGTGCTGCTAAAGTTGACAACCAGCTCAATGACCCACAAGTCAAAAAATACCATCTTCACCGTGTCTTGGGCCTTAAAGATAAATTGTTTTGTTTGTCCATAACGATCTCTGAGTGCCCCCCCCCAACCTCAATGGTATTACTGTGTATACCAACTTTTTTGGTTTGACGCGTTGACCGGTGGACTGGCCTTAAGGGCAGCAAGACAATAGACACGTTTTCTCTGGAGTGTTGTTGGCATCATAAAGGATCTGGTGACATCCGTGGCATGGGGAGGTGTTTGCACTGTACTCCTCAGTGCGTTTGTAATGTAGGTAGTGATGGGCTTGAATCCACGACGGAGTCCTCAGACTGAGCATCAGAACAAGAAGATGACTCCTTAAATGCACCGCCACCGCGTGTCGCCGCTTATCCTCTGCAGCTGCTGCGTCCCCTTTAAAAATGAATTATGCCTATACTCCCACCCCCACTCCATGTCCGTCCCCCTCCCCCCAGATGGACACATTGTTCTCCGTTTAAATCCCGGGATCCGGGAATTACCGGCAGTCAAACCGGTCCGCCATAGGGACCGACAGCGGGATGCTATGACCAAACAACGCCCCCCCACTGGGCTCGCGCGGTGGCACAGGGGAGGTCGCGTGCCAGCAAAGTGCACTGTATCTGTGGGACACCATACTGGGACACCGTACTGGGGCAATCTGGGTCATACGTGTCGCCCGGAGGTGAGTGGGCTGTTTTCTATAGACTGGGCTCGGCGGGGGGGGGGGGTCTCGTCATATTGACAGGCATGACGGAAGTCCTTGAGACCGCGACCCGCGTGCCACCTTTTATTTTTAACAGCAACAACAACAAAACAACAACAATAATGATATTAAAATAATGGTTTTTGTGGAGCGCCAGTTCTCACGTAGAGAAATGTTCCGGAATTTAAATAGATTTTTAAATAAATGTATTTAAACTGGGAAAGGTAATTATATTTTTCATACTTCATGAAAATTCTGAGAATTACGATTTGACACACTTCGTCTGTCAACCTTAATTATGATGACAGAGAAAAAGTGAAATATGATACAGGACCACACGGAACACACAAGCTAAAGAAGCAAATGTCAGCCTTCAAAAAGACGCCACGGTGGTCTGGGTGACAATGTCATCGCGTGGTCATCTGATGTTGATATTCATGTTAAACATGATCTTCATCTTGATGCTGATGACGGCGTGGAGGTTCACACATGATCTGTTTCTCCTCCTGTCCGGTGCACTGATATTGACCCTGGAGTGCCCGTGGAAATACCACGCAAAGGAAATGTGAGTGTGTACTTTTTACAGCAGCTGTGTGACGTCATCCTGTGTACCTGTCACCTGCCATTGTAAGGTGGTTGTGACAGTGTAACTGGAAATAGCGCCGCAGTCTCATTCACGGGGGGGGTGTGAGGTGTATGACGGTGTACACGGTGTGTGGGGGTGTACAGTGTTCATGTATGGACCATTATAGGGGCGCACGGGGCTCTTTGTGGATCTCCGTCGGTGTCTTACTTTTGGCGCGAGGGTCGGGCAGCTTCCCGCGCTGTGCCTTTGTTCGCGCCGCCGCCGCCGCCGCGCGCGGTTACAGCGCTTTGTTACAGTGTTGCGTGTGATTGCGTGTGTCTCGCGGCAGCTCTTGTAGAAGGACGATGCCAGAGGACAAGAGAAAACGTGTCGTGTATTCATGAAAACACATGTCATTCATTACTGACACTTCATTCTGGAAGCTCTTCATTCACGTGCACGTGCGCGCGTAAACGCGGGAATTTTATTTTATTTGAGTTCCTTTATTTCTTGTTTGTAAAGCGCACGCTTCTCTCCTTTTTCTACCTCGGAGTGCTCTTCCCCATCTGAGACCTATTTCTGCCCCCCACACCGCCATGAACCCCCTCTGCGAGTTCTCTTCCACCACTTTGGTGTTGCTCTCATTGTCCTGATCTTCTCCTTATCCCAGTCTTTCCTCTTCCTCTTCCTTTTCGTGTATTCCACCCTGCTCTCTCCCTGTTCATCCTCCTCCTTCTGCTTCCGATCCCTCTCTTTCCTCCCCTTTGCACCCCGTGGTGTCCCCCATTACACTCTGGAATCCTCATTACAGCCCCTGGCATCACCTCCCATAATGCTCCATTTCCCTATCTATCTTCTGGTTGCCAGTGTTTCCTCTCATTGCTGTCACCATGAAGTTTCCTTCCCTTCAGAAAAAAACTCCACTTGGTGTTTCATTGTTTCCTGGGTTTTCTAACTCTGATTCTTGCATCTTTTGCTTCCTCAGGCACCGCTAGTCTTGTCTGTTCTGGAGATCTGGGAGGGTGCCCTGTTTTTCCAGGATGCCTCCACGTCCATCGTCAGGGGAGCTATGGGGTCTGCACCTCATGCCCCCGCGCATCCTTGTTGACTGCTGTCTGCCCAATGGCATGCTGGTCAGCTTGGAGTGCCTGCGGGAAGCTCCTCTCACCAGCGTCAAGCAGCAGCTCTTCACTGAAGCTCGCAAGTATCCTCTGTACCACCTTCTACAGGTCAGTACACACAACACACCGTTCCTCTAGGGATCCTGTATATTTTTATTACATTTTTCATGTTCCTTTCCTGTACATCACTTCAAAATCACCTACACGTTTGTTTTGAACTTTTATGCATTACTTTGACACTTGGTGTCTGATATGATAAATATGCATGAGTGAATGAAAGAGCTTATCTCAGATGTTGTGACAAAAGAGATTAAACTGGGTAGACTTTTCACCTTCACCCAGATTTTACGTAAATACGGTTAACGTTGGTGGAAGACTGAAATGTAATTCCCTGCATGCCTACTTCCTTCATGATGTGAATCCTTATCACAAAAACTGCACTGTGTGGTCAGACTGGATGTGCTCCTGTATGCAGGGATTTCCTGCATCGTTGTGTTTGAGTCATTTTGTAGATTACCGACTAAATGTGGAGTTGGTCATGGAGTTCTCGCTTGACTTCACAGGAGGAGTCTTGCTACATCTTTGTTGGGGTGACGCAGGAGGCTGAGAGGGAGGAGTTCTATGATGAGACCAGGCGGCTGTGTGACCTCCGCCTCTTCCATCCCATTCTGAAAGTCATTGAGCCCCTGGGAAACAGGGAAGAGAAGATCCTGAACAGGGAGATCGGTCAGGGTCCTCTCCATTCCTGTCTTTGTTTTCCCCCTCAGTCTGGCTCCCCTGCTGACCTCGCCTCTGACCATTGTACCTGCTTGTGGCTCTCATCTCAATCAGGCTTTGCCATCGGTATGCCCATTTGTGAGTTTGAGCTCGTGAAGGACCCCGAGGTTCAGGACTTCCGCCGTAACATTCTGAGTGTGTGCAGAGAAGCTGTGGAGGAAAGGGAGGGGGGCGGTGCCCACAGCCAGGCCCTGTATGTGTACCCACCCAACGTCGAGTCCTCTCCTGACCTGCCCCAACACATCTTCTGCAAGCTGGACAAAGGTGTGTGACCTACTTGGACACTAGTGTTATCATGTGGAATTAGCAGTGATTAGACTTGGTTATTTTGGCCTGGGTTACTGTGATGTTGTCACTATGTGAGTTTATTACTTCCTGCTTAACTCTTAATGTTCCTTAGCACCATCAGGCTCAAAATGCTGCTTTCTGGCCCGACCAGGTCGCCTCATAGTGACCATCTGGGTGATTGTGTCACCCTCCAACGCGAAGCAGAAGTACACCCTCAAGATCGCTCACGACTGTCTGCCTGAGCAACTGATCGCAGAGGCAATCCGCAAGAAGACACGCAGCATGCATCTGTCTGCACAGCAGCTGCGCCTCTGTGTCCAGGAGTACCAGGGCCAGTACATCCTCAAGGTGTGCGGCTGCGATGAGTACCTGCTTGAGAAGTACCCACTGAGCCAGTACAAGGTGAGGAGCTCAAGGATTATGTGTGGATTTGGAAATTCACTGAAGAGGTCTGAAAGCACCTGCATCCAAGTGTTATTACTTTGGGGATTTACAATGAGTCCTCTGGCTGTCAGTGGCAACTGTATTTTCCTTTTTGCTACTGAGCTGTCTACCTTTTACAATTTTACATATTTCCATCCGCTATTTATCACAAAATTCTTTGCTTCTGTGTGATTCTTTATTCCTATTTCTTTTCTGTCATTACTTTAATGTTCTGTCACTTCTTGTGCATGTACTGCTGTAGCTTTGCAGTTTCCTTAAGGATAAATAAAGCATCTATCTATCTGTCTATCTATCTATCTATCTATCAGTCTATCTATGTGTCTGTCTGTCTGTCTGTGTCTGTTTTTTTGCCTGTCTACTCCAAAAGTGGGACTGTGTATATTACTCAGACTGAACTGTATGAATATTTACCTGTATGAGATCATTGCCGCTCAGATACAATAAATCACCTGTTTGAAGAGTGTGAACACAGACACACAAGACCCTCAGAAATGTTTTAGGCCCCTGAACTCAAGGAAATTTAAGGAATTCATTTCGTACCTCCTTTACAAGCACAACAGTTAGCATATTTGTAAAGGAAATATTAAATTCTTGCAGTTCTCCTTTATAAAAGTAAACTGAATTGTAATAATCTTCTGCTAGTGATCCCTCACAGCTTTCTCAGCTACCAGATACAGACGTATTTAATGTCATTAACGCATATATAGATGATACAAGTAGGATTCCGGTCAATACAGGTGGAGATGGAGGCAAACATGGGTGGTGTACATGTCCCTGTGACCTGTTCACACTCTTGAACTGTATCGCTCAGTAATCTTAATCCAAAGGGTGAATAGACAGTAATTTACAGGTTTTAATTTTGGGTACGGTTCCACAAAAAAAATCACTCGTTGCCCTTTGAAATGACAGAACAATTTAATAAATTTAATTTTCCAAATCTATATTATAACTTTTATTCCCAAAGACATGTTTCACTTTGACCTTAAAGCCAGAAATGAAATAGAACAATTATTAAGAAAATTGATTCAGTACTTATGCCAACATTAAAGACCTTGGAAGTTGTGTAGTTATTCAGCAGCACTCAGCTACAGAGCACACATTTGTGGTTGTGAAAGTACCACTGAGTCAAATTGACTCATAGCAACCACTTGCATGGCTTCCAAGGGAAGGGAGGAAACAGAAATGATTTCATACCTTCTTTCATACATGTTTAAGGGACACAAACATAGGAAGTATATGCAAACTCAACACACCCTGATCAGGACTCAAACCCCACACGACACAGGTAGCTTAACCTGCTGTGCCCCTGCAACCTCTCTCTCATTTGTACTGCTATGCTTTTGGGTTCCTGATGACTATAAATGATGTGCTCTGAAAGTTGTCTTCTCTATCTGTCTATCTGCCAGTACATCCGGAGCTGCATTATCGTGGGCCGGCTGCCACACCTCATGCTCGTGTCCAAAGACAGTCTGTACAGCCAGCTGCCCTCCAGTGGCTTTGTGGCTCCATCCTACAGCCGCCGGACCCCTCAGCCCAGTCCCTGCCCTGGGGGAGGGGACCCAAGTCCTCCACGCTCCCTTTGGGCCTTTAACACCCTCCTGAGGGTTCGCCTGCTGTGTGCCACCTATGTCAACGTAAACATCAGAGACATAGACAAGGTGAAGGGGGAGCGAGGAAATGAGTGGGTACCACAGGGTTAACAATCAGGAGAGAGACTGAATGAGAGAGAGATTGATAGACAAAAGAGTGAGACAGAAAAAGAGGACACCTGGCAGTGCAATGGCAAAAAGGAAAGTTCAGATGGATAATGGTGTAGAGGATGGAGAGAAGAGAAGCTAGATAATGATGCAGCACATGAGGAGCAATGAATGCCTCCAGCTGGAGATGTATTGATGTAACATGTGACAGGGTCTGTAACACTGTGTGTGTGTGTGTGTGTGCGTGTGTGTGTGTGTGTGTGTGTGTGTGTGTGTGTGTGTGTGTGTCAGATTTATGTGAGAACAGGTATCTACCATGGAGGAGAACCACTGTGTGACAATGTTAACACCCAGAGAGTTCCTTGCTCCAACCCTAGGTAACTCCAGCACATGTGCCCTCACACACCAGCACACTGTCTCAGTGACACTGCGCAGGGGTCAGCTCTTTAATACCTCACTGTCCTAGTATGGCTGCTATACATCCCATGTACAACTGTATGTACAGCAGCATTGTACACCTGGAACAGTTTTATTTCACCCCTGTATGTCTGACTGTGAGGGATCATTGGTTGAATATTATAAGAAACTGGCACTTCTATGGCTATGTTTTGCTTCCAGGTGGAACGAGTGGCTCTCCTACGACATCTATCTGACAGACCTTCCTCGCTCGGCCCGCCTCTGTTTGTCCATATGCTCCGTCAAGGGTCGCAAGGGAGCCAAGGAGGTACGCAGCCATTTGGGTTGGACAATAAAGAGGAGCGCAATGGGATTGCCTGTTGGGTTTGGGATGGAGGCCATCATAGTAGGATGGAGTAAACAGTAAATGGACCAATCCTGCTATTTCCTCAGGAGCACTGCCCACTAGCTTGGGGGAACGTGAACCTCTTTGACTACAAGGACACTCTAGTGAACGGCAAGGTGGCACTGAGTCTATGGCCTGTCCCTCATGGCCTTGAGGACCTGCTCAACCCTATTGGTGTGGCTGGATCGAACCCTAACAAGGTGACCAGATGGGAGGAGGAAAGATGTCTGAAATAACAGCATGAGCTGTAACCAGGGAATCACATTTTTTATTTATCCATGAAATCATTTGGAAATGTCTGAGATCCCATCTATTTCAGGGCTTGTACAGGTGGCCTGTTAAGGCTGGCATGAGGTTATCATCCCTTCAGCCCACCTGCACTTCCTTCATCTTCCCTCCTTGTTCTCTTTCCCAGGAGACACCCTGTGTAGAGCTCGAGTTCTCCTGGTTCAACCAGACGGTCATATTTCCTGATGAACAGCAGATCGAGGAGCATGCCAACTGGATCATCTCCCGCGAACTTGGCTACAACTACTCCTTGGGGCTGGTGAGAGGGGCTGGGCGGGTGGAGCAGGAGAGATGTGTAGGTAGGAAGGAGAGGTTGGAGAGAAAGGGGTGGAAGCAGATATAAGGAGGCCTGATGGAAAAGGTTAGGTGTGGAAATGAAGTTTGCTCTGACCCTTGTACCTTAACCTCTCACAGAGCACGCGGCTGGCGTGTGACAGCACCGTGTCGCAGGTGGATGCTGAGCAACTGCGGAGTCTCTGTAGCCGGGACCCCCTCTATGAGCTGTCAGAACAGGAGAAGGACTTCCTGTGGAGGCACAGGTGTGCTAACAAATGTCATCATAGCAGCCCTTTCGTGTATCAGTGTTGAGGATCCCATCCCATGTAACACACAGGCGGTGGTGATACAGTAGTTTCCTTTCTCCACAGACTTTCATACACTGGTGATCTTTCTGATGGATAGTCATCCCTCCTTTTGTTTTCAAATACTCACATCATCAGTGACATAACAAGCCACATGAATTTATATCCTTTTCTGATTTAAAAGCAAAACGGTTCCCACAGCACCTCTGAGCTCGACGATCATGAAAACCACAGCAGAGTCAATCCTAAAATTTGCTCTTTTGTGTGTTTGCATTGAAAACATGGTGAGCCGACGGTGCCAAGGAGCCATCGTGAGCTTTGCTTTATTAACTCTCAGTTCAACTCCATACATGTGTCACACTTTGTATTTACCCCCCTGTTTACCATGTTCCTCTGTCTCCTTAGACATTACTGTGTCAACATCCCAGAGAGTCTCCCCAAGCTGCTGCTGTCAGTCAAGTGGAACTCGCGAGATGAGGTGTCCCAGGTAAAAGAACGAAAGCAGGACACGGACACAGGCAAAGACAGTGTGTATGAGGGAAATGACACACCCTGCTTTGGTTTCACTAAGATGTACTGCCTGCTGCGGGACTGGCCCCTCATGCAGCCCGAGAGTGCCCTCGAGCTGCTCGACTGCAATTTCCCTGACCCCATGGTGCGGGAGTTCGCCCTACGCTGCCTCGTCCAGGGCCTAACAGACGACAAGCTGAGCCAGTACCTGTTGCAGCTGGTGCAGGTGAGAGAGACGCTGCTGGGCAGTGTGTGTCACTGCCTGGGACCAGTGAACAATGGAGTGTCTGTGTGTGAGAGCCAGGCCTCACTGTTTTTCTTTCTGTAGGTGCTCAAGTATGAAATGTACCTGGACAATCCTTTGGCTCGTTTCCTCATCAAGAAAGCCTTGACCAATCAGAGGATTGGACACTTCTTCTTCTGGCACCTCAAGTGAGGATGAGGACATGATGATGACTAAAACTGTCACTCTGATGAAAAACCTATGGGAAAAATAAGTAGAAAGGAGAAAAAGGGAGTACGCAGGGACAAGGGCTCATTTAATGGTTTGGGGGCCCAAGGTAAAGATAGAAATTTGGCCCTTATCAACCCCAGTTGCCATCCTTTTCTATACTCTATAATAGTTTAAGTGATCAGATCTGGATGTAAAAATAACTTTTCAGTGGTCCCTGGACTGCTTAGTAGATGAGCTGCTGCAAAAGTCCAGGTTGTATCTTGCATGCAGTTTAATCTGCGAGAACATAATTGTGTTCAACCGAATGTGACCTCTAAAATCCATACACTTACCTTGTTCTTCACTAATGCAACCCTGACTGCCGCACTATTCTTTAAATCCAGCTGTCATTTACCAGTTTTAATTTGCGTGCAGGTAACAGGAGAGGATGTCTGATCATTAAAATAAAATTAAAACACAGATTTGCTTTTATTGTTACAAAGCAGATTCTGTTTCTGTACCTGCCATCGATCTCCAACCAATTTGCTGTGGCTCAATTTGTATGTAACAACTGACTGTCCTGAGTTTGATTAAGATTTGGCCAACAGCCACCTTGGCCACTGTGATGCACGACAGGTGTGTAGTGACATCATTAAAATACACACTAGACTAGCGTGTAAAATGCAGTGTGTTTGCTGTCCTTGCTATGTTGTCAGTAATGTATGTCAGGCATCATTATGCCAGAATATGGAATAGTCCATTACAGCCTGGAAGGGGGGCACTGAGGGTAGGCTACAGAAAAAAACAGCAATCTTGGTATGTTTGATATTTCATACAAGTCTACATAAAAATTCACGCATAGTACTGTACAAAAGTCTTAGGCACCTGTGGGAAAAATGCTATAAAGCGAGGATGGTTCCAAAAATAATGCCACAAATACTTATTAATGAATAAACCTTGTAAAAAGTGCAGCAGACAAAAAAAACCTCAATCAGATCAATATTTGGTGGGACCACCCTTTGCCTTTAAAACAGCATCGATTCTCTTATGCAAACTTGCATGCAGTTTAGGGTAGAGGTCGGTAGGTTCTTCCAAACATTTTGAGGAACTGGCCACAGTTCTTCTGCAGACTTTGACTGTCTCTGCATGTCCTCCCAGACTGACTTGATCATGTTGAGATCAGGGCTCTGTGGGGACCCGACCATCTGTTGCAGGATTCCTTCTTTTTGCTGAAGATAATTCTGTATGACTGAGATTGGGTGTTTGAGGTCATTCTCAGGCTGCACAATGAATTTGGGACCAATGAGAAACCTCCCTGATGGTAGATAAGAATCTACCTGTACTTCTCAACACACATTGAAGTTGCATGCCTAAGACTTTTGCACAGTACTGTACAAATCCAAATATCTTTTTTCATGGGGCTCTAGGATTTTCGGGTCCTAGGAACTTGCCACAGTAGTTGAGGTAGTTGGATGTGCAGGAAAAAAGTTTTGATGATTATGTAGATGAATAAGGAGAGGAAAGATAGCAGTAATGAACTGAGCATTAAGGAAAGGTCAAATCCAGCTGGTGTATGGATCAAGTCACTGTGTTAACCAGAGTATTGTGAATAATGTGGTAAAGTTAGTAATGTACTGTATGTGATGAAAGTGATGCTGGCGGTAATGATGATGATAACCGTGGTCATGTTGGTACTGATGGTGGTGAAGAGGGCCTCTTGTTTAATGAGGACTTGCACGTTGACCGGGTTTAGGTCGGAGATGCACAACAAGACGGTGTCACGTCGGTTCGGCCTGCTGCTGGAGGCTTTCTGTCGGGCCTGTGGGATGTACCTAAAACACCTTAACCGCCAGGTGGAGGCCATGGAAAAGCTGGTCAACCTGACAGACACCCTCAAGCAGGAGAAGAAAGATGAAACCCAGAAGGTACTGGGATCAGAACAATGGCAACATCTGGATGTCCCCATTCCCATTTGCCCTCAGATCACTGCAGATTTTAGTCTTCAAGAGCCCTAGTATTTATTTCAGTAAGTTTGTTCTTATATGTATGAATTACTCCAGACAGAGGACATTTCGGGTGGAACCACAGTTGCTTTTCTTTCAGCAGTAATTTTATATTAAGTAAAATATTTTCGTGTTCTTCAACACAGTCTCAATTTGACCTTGTTTTAGTTGTATAGGTATTTATATATACAGTATGCCAATAGTTTCTATTGTGTGTCTGTACATTTCTACTGTACACTCGGTGGTGCAGAATACAGTCATGCTCTGGGGCAATTAAATGGAAGCAGCATGTAGGTGCTACAGTCCTGGTGTCGGCCAGCTGTCCATTAGTGTGTCCTGGCTGCCCCAGATGCAGATGAAGTTCCTCGTGGAGCACATGTCACGCCCTGACTACATGGAGGCACTGCAGGGGTTCGTCTCGCCCCTCAACCCCGTCCACCAATTGGGGAATCTCAGGTACCACCCTGCTATTTACAGAGTCTGTTCCTGTCACAGCTCTGTCCATGTTGTGTGTGTCCTTTTTCCCCACCTGTGCAGCCCCAGGTTTTGCATGAGATCAAGTCTATCTGCCTGTTTGCTTGTCTGTCTGTCTTTCAGTCTCTGAGTCTCTCCAGCTCAATATGTCACCTGCCCCCCGAAGTACTAAAGTGCTACGTGTGTGGTCTGCCCGACTGCCCAGCACCCGACTCCATCTCACTGTTCCAGTGTTCAGCACCTCCTGTGTCTGCACCATGTAACCTTCTGACTGCCCACCCGATTGTTCATATGCTACATTTTTTTTCAGTTTACTCATGTTTACTAACTATCCAGTTGTGCAACAGTTTTTGTCTCAGTCTAATATTTTACTTCTTAAATATTCACCAGAAAAACTCACCAACTTTTGGCAAATCACAAGGCTTTCCCAGGCAGGTGATGTAGAGCAAGTACACTGGAGTGAGGCAGTCCCTTGCTGCTGTGGTAGTATCACAGACTGACACGAGGCTTTGGTACTATGGTAATGTACTTACTGTATGTATGGAGGACCAGGAGTAAAATGAAAAAAAGCAAACAAGTAATGCATTAATCATTAAAACAAATTGAAAAAGAAAAAATACATTGGAAAATAATCTACCAAATAACAAAGTAAACGGAAAAACAGTGAAACAATACAGAAAACAGTCTTTATCAATATACTGATAAAAAAGCAACACATCTATATAAAAACGCACAAGTTTGTTGCTAAATTAAAACTTTTTATTTGAGTCAGCAATTTCCTTTGTATGTTAACCATTTGCATTGCTTTTCCAATCACTTTGTTTTATTGGTGCCGGCATCTTCATTTTGAGCCGGTGCACAAGCTACAGTTTCTACAGAGTCCGACTAGAGAGTCCAAATATCCGGCCAATAAAATGACCACTGAAAGTGTCACACGGGAGGGTTCAAATATTAGTTACTGACCACTGAAATTCAGAAATCTGTTCAGTTAGTGACCAATGAAAGTGTCGCTTACACTCGCAAGCACATAGCAAACGTAGAAAACGGCTGAGCAGTAAAATAAAGAAGCAGCTGCAAAAACAATGCAAACCAGTATCGTGCAAAGTGGTGATTTGAAAAGAAAGGTTTACTTTGAGTTTCTAATTTATCAGTGCGCCGCTTATTTTCTGTACTGTTTACTGTTTGATACATTGTTTTCCAATGTGAGTTTTTCTTTCCCTGTGTTTTAATGAGTAATGCATTGGTTGTTTTTTATCTGGCATTTCTCCTCCTCCATGGTTATTTACCCCTCAGACTTTAATAAGAAGGTGCCAACTCTCCATGACTCACTGCTAGTCTCGTTCCACCTTCCCACTCACTGCTGTGTCTGCACCCTCTTCTTCTCACAGGCTGGAAGAATGCCGAATTATGTCCTCAGCAAAGCGCCCCCTATGGCTCAACTGGGAAAACCCTGATATTATGAGCGAGCTGCTCTTCACGAACAACGAAATCATCTTCAAGAACGGAGATGGTGAGAATGCTGAGCCGGATGAAGACAGACTTCCCCAGAGGATTTGCAGTCAGTTGTGTGTCTGGTTAAAACTACTTTTCTCAGCTACCTTTCTGACTTTTAGCTTCCTAGCATCACATTTTTTATTAACTTTACAGTATATGTCACTCTGTATGGATCACTGTGTGTGTGTGTGTGTACGGTTTGTACATTACTCAGATCTGCGGCAGGACATGCTAACTCTTCAGATCATCAAGATCATGGAGAACATCTGGCAGAACCAGGGACTGGACCTCCGGTAATCCTGCCTCCACTGTTACCCTCTGCTGTTTCTGTGGTGACTGGCCCGCATCCCTGCTGCAACCATGTCCCGTCTGTCCTCAGGATGCTGCCATACGGCTGCCTGTCCATCGGTGACTGTGTAGGACTGATCGAGGTGGTGAAAAATTCTCACACAATCATGCAGATCCAGTGCAAGGGTGGTCTCAAAGGGGCACTGCAATTCAACAGCAACACGTTGCATCACTGGATCAAAGACAAGAATCGCGGAGAGGCGTGAGTTTCTACCCCCTCATATCTGCAGGCTGCTCTTTTGTGCCACAACGTGACCAGTTCCCAGGCCTGAGTTCTTTCTCTCTCTGTCCCGCAGGTATGACCGAGCCATCGACCTGTTCACGTGCTCCTGTGCCGGCTATTGCGTGGCCACCTTTATACTGGGCATCGGGGACAGACACAACAGCAACATCATGGTGAAAGAGAACGGCCAGGTACTGGGCCCACTGTGGTCCAACAGAAAGTCACTTCTGTGACAGCAGAAGCTTGTGTCACATTTTCAACAAATCAACACTTTGAACGTCCAAATAGTGTCTGTTACGCAATTAAAGTGGACCACCTCTCTGACCCTCTGCAGCTGTTCCACATCGACTTTGGCCACTTCCTCGACCACAAGAAGAAGAAGTTTGGCTACAAACGGGAGCGAGTGCCATTTGTCCTCACGCAGGACTTCCTTATTGTCATCAGCAAAGGAGTGCAGGAGTGCACCAAGACCAAAGAGTTTGAGAGGTGCAGTTTAGCGAAGCTGTGCATCTCATACACAGATACTCACACATTTGTATACCAACACCTTACTTTTCCATACACCTCTACACTGACACCTTACCCTCCCTTACACCTCTAGACTGACACCTTACTCTTCCATACACCTCTACACTGACACCTTACCCTCCCTTACACCTCTAGACTGACACCTTACTCTTCCATACACCTCTACACTGACACCTTACCCTCCCATACACCTCTACACTGACACCTTACTCTTCCATACACCTCTACACTGACACCTTACCCTTCCATACACCTCTACACTGACACCTTACCCTCCCATACACCTCTACACTGACACTTTACTCTTCCTTACACCCCTACACTGATATCTTACCCTCCCATACACCTCTACACTGACACCTTACCCTCCCTTACACCTCCACACTGACACCTTACTCTTCCATACACCTCTACACTGACACCTTACCCTCCCTTACACCTCTAGACTGACACCTTACTCTTCCATACACCTCTACACTGACACCTTACCCTCCCTTACACCTCTAGACTGACACCTTACTCTTCCATACACCTCTACACTGACACCTTACCCTCCCTTACACCTCTAGACTGACACCTTACTCTTCCATACACCTCTACACTGACACCTTACCCTCCCTTACACCTCTAGACTGACACCTTACTCTTCCATACACCTCTACACTGACACCTTACCCTTCCATACACCTCTACACTGACACCTTACCCTCCCATACACCTCTACACTGACACCTTACTCTTCCATACACCTCTACACTGACACCTTACTCTCCCATACACCTCTACACTGACACCTTACCCTCCCATACACCTCTACACTGACACCTTACTCTTCCATACACCTCTACACTGACACCTTACCCTCCCATACACCTCTACACTGACACCTTACTCTTCCATACACCTCTACACTGACACCTTACCCTCCCATACACCTCTACACTGACACCTTACTCTTCCATACACCTCTACACTGATATCTTACCCTCCCATACACCTCTACACTGACACCTTACTTTTCCATACACCCCTACACTGACACCTTACCCTCCCTTACACCTCTACACTGACACCTTACCCTCCCTTACACCTCTACACTGACACCTTACCCTCCCATACACCTCTATACTGACACCTTACCCTCCCTTACACCGCTACACTGACACCTTACTCTTCCATACACCTCTACACTGACACCTTACCCTCCCATACACCTCTGCACTGACACCTTACCCTCCCATACACCTCTGCACTGACACCTTACTCTTCCATACACCCCTACACTGATATCTTACCCTCCCATACACCTCTACACTGACACCTTACTCTTTCCATCTATCCATATTTGGCTTCGTTACCAGTGCAATGCACTGATGTTTCCCACATTTTAATGTTGCCTTCTGGCTCTCCCCTCTTCTGTTGTAGGTTCCAAGAAATGTGCTACAAGGCCTACCTGGCTATACGGCAGCACGCCAGCCTGTTCATCAACCTGTTCTCCCTGCTGCTGGGCTGTGGGATGCCTGAGCTCCAGAGCTTCGATGACATTGCCTACTTGCGCAAGACACTTGCTCTGGAGAAGAGCCAACAAGAGGCACTGGAGTACTTCACCAAGCAGATGAATGACGCCCACCATGGCGGCTGGACCACCAAGATGGACTGGATCTTCCACACAATTCGCCACATGCCCAATGAGCACTGACAGCTAACAAACAAACTCCTTCTGCTGTTGACGACTGAAACACCTGCGCAGGGTCTACCTGAGAGACTGACACTGCAGACTGTTTACTGTAGACCTGGTGTGTTGAACCCGACAAGCTCGAGGGCAGTGAGAGAAGTAATGATGCCTAGAGCAATACACTGTGTGGTGCGCTGACAGCCTGGACATGACTGGCCGTCACTCACCAGTTGTACTGAAGAACCTGAGAAGAAACAGAGGCACTAACTGACCTACAGGATCACAGACCAGAGTGGTGGCAGAGCGGCGCTAGAGGTACCGACATGAGCACAGCATGACACAGCAGCGACCCTGTGACAGGTCAACAGCAAATGTGGTGACAAGAAGCCAATGCTGGGGACCGAAATTGAGCTGCCTGGACGTTCTGACTGACACTGTGTCTTTACCAACGCGGACAAGGACAGACGGACCTGTAGAGCCTGTAGGCTGCAGCGTCATTAGAGTCCAGTCATATTTACTGCAATCTCACTAGACCTCAACTATGTGACAGCATAGCTGCCTGTGCTCAACTTGTTGCTGTATGTGCAACTGTGTTTTCACTGCACTGCGACTGCGTGGGACTGTGTTCGACTGCGTTTTCACTGCACTGTGACTGTGGGACTGTGTTCTGAATGATTTCACTGCACTGTGACTGTGTGAGACTGTTTTTTAACTGTGTTTTCACTGCACTGTGAGGGACTGTATTCTGACTGTTTTCACTGCACTATGACTGTAGGGGGACTGTGTTCTGACTGTCTTCACTGCGATGCGACTGTGTTCATATTTTGTTTTCACTGCGCTGCAACTGAGTGGGACCTTTTTTGACTGTGTTTTTACTGCACTCACTAGGCCTGTAGGAACAAACTGCACTACAGTGGTTTAGGGTTCAGCTGCACTACTTGGTTGTGCTACACAGTCACAGTGATGAAGTGGTGATGATGATGATGTAAAATGGCTGTCGTTGTCATTACTGCTAGGAGCAGGTGCTCCTGTGGTGGCCGTGTCACATTCGCTTGAACAGCATCAACCTTCCACTTAAATTCCTGCAAAGATGCCACATTTACATGATAATGACAATTATTATTATTATATGCTGAAGACGGCGTAGCTTAGACTGACAGTGGTGATTTTAATCCTTTTAAGTGTGCTGATGTAGTCTTCCACATTCCAGATACTTCACACTGATAGGGGAAAATCATTGTTGTGTTGAGTATTGTACTGTGATTTAACCATAATTGAATGAGCTTTAAAAGAGCAAAATCATTTGTTTTGTGAGGCAAGAGACACTGTGAGTGCAATACAGCCCTGTGCCCACGGCCCCATTTTTCCTGCGAATCCCTGCTCTTCCACGGCAGCCCGACAACCTGCGGAGTTACACACTGCGCCGCTTGTGGACACGACGCTGCAAACAGCACAGGGATGGAGGTCAGTGGCGCTCAGTGAGTGCAGGGTTTCACCAGCTGTGTACCATCAGGAATCTGCTGCAGTGACAATCGGGGTCAGTTCTCGTAGGGGACTTTGTGTCAGCTGGTCCATTGGGGGCTCAGGATCTGTGCGGCAGCTTGTCTGCGGTCGAAGCTCCTGCTAATCGCTAGCTGATCGGGGGATTTTTTAGGGGTCACGGTAAATGTTGTTTCTCCTGTTAAACATCCATGTAGTTAATAAACTATGGATATTATTTGCACGTCTAAATTTAATTGATGTAACGTTTCAGCATTTAAACAGGACTGTTGTGCGGCACCAAAACATTGAGTTGACCATTAATTTGCCCTCAGATCGTTTCAGTGTAAAACTAGTCATGATCAGTGTTCAGCACCTTAGTATAAGAAGTCAATTTGCTGACACAGCTGACACAGTATTGGTTTTCAAAATTGAAATTAATGACATTCTGTGTGTCTTGCTGTGGTTGTTTGTGATCAATGGTCTTGTGGGACTTTGTTCAAAAATCACTGTACTGTATTTTGATAAGAGTTTCTATACAGATGTCATGATTATTGCCACCTAAAGGGACATACTTGAGTGTATAATTTAAATTTTGTTTCATGGTTTTATTACCTTGCTGTTTTTCTTGATAAATATTTGTGAAACAGCTTCCGTGCTGTGTAAATGAATAATTGCAGCAATGACATGCAGAGCAGTAAAAGTGATTTTTCACACAGGTTTGTGTGATAACATGAAAAGGTTTATTGGAAACGGTCAGAAATAAGAGGAAATTAACTAACAGGGATGTCCTGCATCTGTACAGTGTCAGAAAACCTAAAATGGGCCTGAGTTTCTGAACACCCCCTCCCCCACCACTAAAATCAGAAGTGGAGCTCAAATGAGGGGGGGGGGGGGGGAAAAAAAAAGAAAAAAAAAAACTTAAACCAGGACATTTTAATTAATATATACAACTTTNGGACAAAAACAGGAAATGGATTCCAGAAATGGTGGTCCCTGATGATGTGTTGTAACCCGGTGAGCTCTGCCTGGAACATGGAGTCTGACTGTTCCCAGGAACTGCAGAGAGGAATGACCACAGATGTCATGTACACAGTCTGGGTGGGGGCCTTAAGTTTGGAGATGGAAGACCCTGTTGGGAGGGAGATACCCCCCCTGGCCACTAGAGGGAGACGGCTCAATGTGGATAGTAGCTTCTGTAATGATTCTGTATGTGAGTTAAGCAACAGAACACCACCAAATATCTAAAAAGATGACAAATTCGATGTTAAAGCTCTTGAGGACGCAGATTCCTGATGACTGGTGTCTGGACGTCTGCAGTATGATGAGTTCATGTGACACAAATATGACCTACATCACCTGTCCCATGACGTGCTGCTGTGATTGATAGCAGATGCTGCTTTTTGATTGGTTGACAGTGTGACTGTCATAATTATGGAAGGCACTGCTTCCGATAATTACTGCTTACATCGGTAAAGACTCCATTATCTCTTTGTAATAAATAAAGAATTATTGCCAGTCAATATCACTGCTGGATTACAGTTAAATTATCAACAGAGAAAGATAAAGGCTGTAAACATTTGAAAGGAAAGACGACACAAGAACAGTAAACACTGAAAGCGGAAAACACACAGAGACGAGAAATGTGACCAAAGATCCGATTGTGGCACTGACTGTGTGGCTTTGATTCACCAACAAAGTGTCCATAAATACTGGTGGGATCTAAACTGGCCACCAGCGAAGCCAAGGCTGCCGTGTAAAAAGACGGCGTTGGCACCAGGAACATGCATTGTACTGCTGGGCCGAGGTTCCTCTCGGCGATGAACCATCTGCTGGGTGGCTGAGTAAATGGTGAGTAAATGGGTTAGTAGACAACAGTTAAAGTTCGTTGACAGTAGCCGCTGTAAACTGGAGTTCATAACTCCTCTCTTTAAAGTGTTTTGGGAGAAATGTTAAAAAAGCAATATGTATGCATGAAGTGAAAATGATTTGGATTTACACGACTCTCAGGTGTTTAAAATCTGCTCTATGGCTCAACTATGAATACGCAAATGAAGCCAGATTAGACTGTGTTTATGGACTCTGTGAAAGAGTGAGAGAAAGCCACTCAGTGGGTCAGAGGCACAAAAGGCTTGAGGACAGAAATATGGCAGCATCCAACAAAAAATGGACGTGTAAGAGGTGACCATGTTGGAACCCGGAGGTCAAACTGCATCAACAGGTGAGCTGTCGGCAAGGAGTCACTCCGGGCAAAAGGTCAGTTGGGGCAAGGGGTTGGGGCGACCATTGAGGCTAGAAGGTATTGTCAATATTCCACACGTCTCCACTGAGAGCGTTTGCAGCTCCCTGCAGAGTCCAGGTGAGGAGCGCGAGTTGCCGGCGGAAACGAGCCTCGTCGAAGCGGCTGGAGTTGGAGTGCAGCAGCGACAGGTGCTCTGTGAGCGCGCACACCGTGTGGTCTCCCCGGCCGTGCAGCACATGGCGGAATGGCGTCTCCACAGCCGACACATACTGAGACAGGAAGTAGTACTCCACCTGCAGGGCCACAACACACACACACCTCAGGTAGCTGTGACACACAGAAATTCTCACATGGGCAGAAGTGTCCAGAACTCAAGACAAGTCGAGGCCCACAGCCAGGAGGCATGGAGGTGGCGTGTGGGGTGGCTGGGTACCCGCATGATGCGTGTGTTGTACAAGCGGGTCAGTCTCTCATCCTGTACGTCGCTGTTCAGGATGGCATCTTTCAGCGTCTCCGCCGCACGGTTGTAGTCCCCTCGGGCGCTGAACACCCACTGAGGGGACAGGCCTCGTGCCTGTGAGGTGACAGACAGAAGCCTGACATCAGCACCTCAACCACTTTTGCCACCATATGTGAAGGAAAGGAATAAAATCACAGCAGCCAGTTCAGTCTCCTGTTTGTAGACAACCTGCAGTTCATTGGAGAATTTCTTGAGCTGGGAGCTGAAGTGCAGCACAGCGCCGCTGTAACACGTCACGTCCAGGGCCAGAACGTGGTCGTGAGCCAAGCGCAGCACCATGAGCCCCACGAGCTCAGCCACACTGCGCCCCAGAGGCCCGACACGCCCCTGCAGCATCTCCTGTAGCCGCTGCATCGTGTCCAGCTGTGTGTTCACAAAGGGGTATGGGCGCCTGTCCTAGGGAGAAGGACTCAAGGTGAGAGGCATGCTGGGAGAGCTGGACTGTGAATGAGAAGTGGTCCGTGACAGGCGTGTGTGACACCTGGCTCCGTACTTCAGTCAAGCGTAGTTCCATGGCTGGGACGCCGCCAAATGCGGTAAAACTGTAGGCACCGCTGTTCAGATACAGGGGCTTCACTCTGGCACAAAGAGAGACCCCCACATGACACTGACCTCCTGGTGTAATTAATCAACATATAACAATTATAACAATAATAATAAACCTCTGTAAACTTTTTGGACCTCAGTTCCATACTATATTTAACAGTAAATGTCCAATAACAGTTAAAAGCAAATTGATGGACAATGATTTAAATGAGTCGCAGTTTTAACTGTTGTGGTTTTTGAGTTAACGTGTCTCCAGGTCATACTCACATCTGACTCCTCCAGCTGCTGCCCTGGTCCTCAGCATGGGTGTAGATGGACTTCCCAGAGTGTTTGGGGTGTTCCACCTGCATTACACACCAGCAACACACACAGGTTGGTGCTTGACTCACAGGGTCTGCTTGGAGCACCTGTTTCCATGACTTTGTGCTTTGTTGAAATGGTGGTGGTCTTGTAATTTTTCTTAACAACTTGAACCTACTAGATCTCAGAGTTCAGTTGGCTGTCAAACCTCTACATATCAACCAGCTTATAGGGAAGACAAAAAAGTGCCTCACAAACCTGTTTGATTACTCCTTCAATGAGATCAACCAACAAGGGGCTGGTGTAGGCCTGCAGGTTGTCATCACCTGAGTCAAAGAGATGTGAGACAAAGAGGCATGAACACATGAAAGAGCAGCGACATGTTACAGAGACTCTTGACTCAAATAACTTGCCTTATGTAACATTCTTGTGAAAGGCAGCAATAAGAGATAAAGGGTTTTCACCAGTCAGTATTTATGACCAGTTATGTAAACTAGCTGCAAAGAAGATGTCACTGTCGATTCATCAGGAGAGAGAGGGTTACTTTACCCAGGAGTGCTTTGTCCAAACTGAAATACGCCACGGCTTTCAGATGCAGCATTGAAAGGTAACCCTGACAACAAAGGCAACAGGTCATTGGGGTGTTTTCCAAAATACTAAAACTAAAGCTTGTTTTCACAACGCAGATAAAAATGACTACAGAAGTTAAGATAAAACAATATGAGTAAGTTCTAAAAATAAAGCTTATTTAAAACCAGAAACTTTGGCTTTTTATGTGTCAACTGTCATTGTTGCGTTTTCGGGGTCTTGCCATACAGACCTCCAACCACTCAGTGGCGCCAACGTTGCCAAAGTCACCAGCATCCCAGCTGACAAACAACAAACTGCGCCGGGGACAGAAGCCTGTAATGCAGGAATATGCAGGAAACAATATGCAGGAAACACACTGCCTTATCCTTTAAAAAAGCTGTGGGTAATGGCAAAATGTACATCCTGGTGAGAATGTTTCCGAAAATAATCAGGTAATAATAACATAGCTGTGTGATATTCTGGAACAGAAGTGAACTGAATGTGATGCTGGACACATGGGTGGTCAGTAGCCCTGACCAGCAGCACGTTATGTGTACGTTCCCTGGGTACCGTTGTCCACCATGGAGCTAAAGGTGCGAGCAAGTTCCAGCAGGAGGGCGGTGCCCACCCCTGCCTTGGCTGCACCCGGGTCCCACGAGTCCCGCTGAGCTCCCATGATGATGTAGTGGTCTGGGGGACAAAAAAACTAAATAAAACACATCGCACAATTGTTTTGTGTGTGTGTGTGTGTGTGTGTGTGTGTGTGTGTGTGTGTGTGTGTGGGGTGGACAAGGGACACAGGACTCCCTCACCGGGCTCAATCTTGCCCTCAATGGAGGCAAAGATGTTATTAAGCAACACGGGGGTCATGCTGTTGTAGACGCCCATCTTGAGCCTGCGGCCGCTGGGTGCATTGAAACCCAGACCAAGAGCACAGCGCACATACGGCAGGCGTCCCTGCCACCCCCGTGGACACTCCGCCCCTGTCACCTGACTGTGGACAGTCACAGGAATGCAGAGTGACAATCTTGAATTCCACAAAAGACCTGCTCTAGAGTAGACAGGATAAGAGAAGACACTGCAGAGCATCACTACAGCAATCGCCTCAAACCCTTATTCAGACACACCAGCTCCTCACACTAAGCACACATTGAGGCCCAGAGGTCTGTTTGTAGCTCATTTAATTTTAAGTGGTTGCAAACAAAAATCCGTCTATGCAAACTCCTATTCCATGCAGACCGCTGAGAGATTCATCCCATAAACATGTGCTGTGTTCTCATCTTGTTATTGGTCAGCAATGCTCAGAAACCCCAGGGAAGAGCTGGAAACACTCCTGTTCTCATCAGTTGCCTCTTACTAGCTCAGAGAATAAACACAGATTGGATTTGCTCCACTAAGAACATAAGATGATGTACAGAAGAAAACGGAGAGAAGGGTGGGCAGATTATTTAACTTTCAGCTACGCAGCTGAGACAAGTGCAAAGGTGTGGCTCTCACCTGAGAATCTTAGAGGCTGTATTGGCACTAATTGGTTGTGCAGGAATGAGAGGCAGGCCAGAGGACTGGGTGGGGGGGAACTGTGTGTGGTTAAATGAGGGAAATCCAGGGGTAAACGGGTCACCGGATCCCAGATGCACCTACAGGCAACAGAAAAAATAAACTTGTAAACTTTACTTTTTTCTTTCTTGAAAATATGCAAAAGATCAGGTCCTGTACATATTACTCATAAACCAAATATGCAGAAATGGTCTCTTATATTAATGTCCCATAGAGATGGTCAGAATCATTGAGATTTGCACTGAGGTGGTGGTCTGACTGAGATAAATGTGTTGCTCTCCTTCTGCATATTTGTTTACAAATGGAATGTGCAGATACGGGGCATGAAGGAGGGGGGACCCACGTGCTCAGAGATGGAAGTGTTGTGGAAGAGCCCCAACCTGCGTGGGTCCTGTGGTATGTCTGCCGGGTCGGGGTAAATAAGCACTCCACCCAGTCCTGCCTGCTGGGCGTGCCACACCTTCTCAGCAAAACTGACACCCCCGCCTACACGTGCTACTGCCAGAGCGCCCCCTAGAGGTACACCCCAGGAGACCAACAGGTCAAAGTCTTCCTGCCTGCCATAGTTGACATACACCACACTGCCCTGCAGAGAAACAACACAGAAGTCAGAGGTCACCAACACAGAATGCTAACATGGAGAAAGACATAAACACACACACACACACACACACACACACACACACACGAACCGTGGTTGTACCCATCCCACTGTAAGCACAGTAATCCAGAGGGTTTTCGGGAGAAATATCTTCGACCATCTCACCCTGGCCATCCACTATCCACAGCGAGTTCTTCTGTTTTCTGCAAACACAGTAGCAAACACACTAACACACAAATATGCTAACAAACACAGGAATACAATAACCAACAGTAACTCACAGCAGAGGGACAGTCCTCAAATGGACAGACTTATTCACATAATTCATTCATTGCGTTTCTTAAATTCTTAAGAAAGGGAGTTTACTTGTTCTGGAAATTCTCAGCTTCTGTGCCCCGTCTAACCAGCGCTCTTGGTTGCTAAAGTAACATGGTTACTAAGATAAGGGATTTAACCATCACCTGGATGGGAACTGCAGCGTGGCATAGTGGGAGTCTGTCCACGTGTGGTCCATGTGCAGCTGCCGGAAGTTCTGCAGAATTTCGCTGGCCAGCTCGTTGCCTTCCGGGGAGCCCGGCGGGTGGTTGGTTCGGCTCACGCGCCTGGGAGCAGGACACTGGTTAATAGGACTCGCTCAAAGGGCCACCAAGACGGACGCCATGACATGGAAGATCTGAAGGACTAAAGTTGGTACTATAAAAATATGGTCCCTGGTGACGTGACTTGGCAGCCGACCTCTGGTGACCTCTTAGGACCCAAACACCCATTTCACACCAGCTTGTCTCCTGTACCAAACAACTGCAATGTTGTGACAGAGTGATGAGGCTCTAGCGCTGCCTTACCTGACAGTGCTTTCGATCTTCTCCTCCTTCAAGTACTTTCTCAGCATTTCTCTCAGCTCTCCCAGGTGCATGACCCTGCCCCAGGGCGTCTGTTCTGCACCTGCCATGTCGTCTATGGGCATCAGTTCCCCATCGAAGTCCCCACAGTAGCGGCAGGAGCCACGGAATGCCACATAACCCAGGAGAAACGCTGTAAAGTTAGAGAGTGCCATGCTCAGGACCCATTCGCACTGCTGTTATTAGGCAGGTTTTTGTTTCTAGGCCATTACTAGGCCATGTTGTAGAGGCAGTTTCCAGGGTCAGGCTACTGTAGACCTCCACTCAAACAACAGGACAACAGTGGCAAATGGAGGAAGAAGTGACCCACTGAACTGTTCTCTACCGAGTGTCTCCCACTGCACAAACCTGTGGTGAAGATCAGAAGGGAGGTGAGGCTCAGGTAAAGTACCACCTTCTTCTGCTCCCTGGGCAGATGCAGCACCAAGGAGGTGATGTCATTTGTGGGCCCCGATTCCAGGTCCTCCTCAGACTCTGGCTGGAAGAAGTTCATCTCCACGTGGGCAGGCCCTTCCCCGTCGTCATCGTGGCCGCCCCTGTGCCGGTGTATCGCGCAGCGGACCCGCGAAGAGGGACGGACAGGCTGAAGAGACACAGTAGAATAGAGATCAGACATGGGTGGAGAGAAGTTCTCCTAAGCTCTAGAAGTTCACTGGTCTGCAGACATGACAGCAGCATGCAGCCTGGATCTTCTTCATGGTTTCCTCACAGTGAACCTTATCTCCTGACAAACACAGGTGGCACTCAGCTGTGACTCTACAACAGAAAAAAAGAGAAGACAAAACTATCCACTCCAGAAAGCACAAGTTAATCAAAAAATGCTTAAAGATGTATAAATTACCTACAGGGACAAGAATGATGTTAGAGAGAAGTGAAATCCAAAGAAGACTGTGTGAAACCACAATTATTTATATCACAAAAACATTGAAACAAATATCTTCCACAGAATATGCTCAAATGTCATTGACACTTGGTTGTGAGGAGGGGCAACAAGAGGCATCAGCAGGAAGGTGACTGAGCAGAGTAAAGTAAAACAGGGTATTTACCCTCTATTACCAGAGTGAAAAAAACATAAATGAGAAGTACAAATATGCTGGCTAAGCAGTAACATCAAAACATCCCAAGCTATTCTTGTGTAAGAAATGGTTTCTTACCCGTGTTAGCAGGGCCTGAACTTTCTCCATGCGTCTGCAGTGAGGGAATAAACACTCTGTTGATGGTCAGCCACCAGTGAGTCACAAGTTTTCAAACAAAATAATTCTTTTAGTAAAAGAACATTTTTGAATTTCTGAATTAATAGTTTAGAATAATTCATGTCATGGTAACTCCACGCAGGTCAGCTAGTGATGACGGCAACATGGGTCTCCTAATGAAAAGACACTGCACTTCCTTTGGCATCTTCTCAGGTACCGCACACTTTAGTAGCACTGCTGCCCAAGAACACACAAACCTCCAATAGTTCTTACACCAACATCCAAGACTGATAGATATTCCCTTTATTTCACTGGCTTATCTCTACTGGTGTAACACACAGACCCCTCTCATCCTGGCAGCTGTATGAAAGCCTACGACAGAGGATCTGCACCTTGATACATACAGGACCTGTGCTCCTCCACCTCAGGCTGCTTCTTGGCATCACTCATAAGAGGTCCAACATCAAACCCATCTCTACCAGAGCCATTTCTCTTGTGGCAGCTACATAAATAAGCCCAACATCATCTGGTATGATTATGTGTGTTTGCTGTTTGAATGTCACTTCTGTAGGCAGCTGAATGAGGGATGTGAACCAGGAACATGATGGTAGAAAATCTCTTTCAGCTACAGATCAGGGTATTGTTACTATCTCAGATCAGGATATTTACCTTGATCAAGGGTATTATAGCAGGAGTGGGATCTGAACTGACCTTCAAGTTGCAAGGAAAGAGCCGTAAAAACTGTGCCACCTGCTGACCACTTGTGCTGACTTGCTTCAGTAAAATATAAATTGTGCAAACAGTCTGTAACATGGAGAAATACAAAAACTAAGCAACAAAGCAGCATCAAATAATACTGTGACAACATGGGAAATGTGACCTCATTAATATGCACCATTGTCTTTATTAGAACTATTAACACAACTGATGGAGGGACTAAAGCAGAGGAGGTTGCCAATGTTGGAGACATTGTCAAGCACAGAAGCACATGATGCAATTTTCCTGAAACATCCCTCATCTCTCAGTGTCTGTATGCAGCTCTAAGATAAGACGAGAATAAACCACCACACCCCGTCTGCATGCAGAAGACACACACACAACCCAAAAACTCTACAAGCGGATAAATAAAAACCAATTCAGACATAGAAAAACCAAAGCAGTTCATAACAGTTTCAGCAACAAGCAAAAATATAAACACAAAAATACATGCAAATCCAAGGAAAAGGTTTTCTTTACCATATATTTTGTTTTGAGTAAGGTCAAAAATAAGGTTGAACTTATGGACATTATTTATTATTAGGCTGGTCATCCTGCAAGGACTGTTTGGCTGAAGTAAAACTGCCACACGTGAGCGAGTTATTACTGTATGACACTGACTGTGTAAAAACTTACTATAGATTCCTAAAATGTACAACCTTTGAATGAAGGCTACTGCAAAAGAGGGAATACATACAGATGTAAAAGCAGCAACACAAAGTAAAAAGCACTTGAGCCACAGTTTCACCAGAGTCATACAGGAGTCAGTGTTGCTGAAACCGGTATTAAATATACACCAAAAATGTGCCACTGCGCCCACGTTAATCTGGGCACCGTGGCCAGTCTGTCAAAGTTCAGAGCCCGGCAAAAGCTGCAATGGTGAAGCAGCAGTTCTCTGTTGACTCTCAGTAACTTTATTAACTAGTTGGTAAACACCCCCCCCTCCTCGTTCGGGCGAATCCTTACTCTAAATTTTCAAAATGCTTGTGCTCGGTTTAATTTCCATTTTCAGTCCAAACTGTCCTTCATTCATTACCTGTGAGTTAGGGTGGAACTTGGGCGATGGTGGGTGGGGTGTAGGGTCACCTTGGAGAGTTGGGGCTGATGATACGGTGTGGTAAAATCTACATACTGCCTGGGAACATGGTAATTTACCACAACACTACCTGCCCATTTGTTCAGTGACCACTGCTCTTTGACACAACAGTTATTTGTAAGTGTTCCATACAAATCCTGCTCTTATTATTATTATTGTTAACAACAACAACAACAACAACAACAACGGTAGTGGTGATGATAATTTTATACCTCCAAAGCATCTCACAATCTAAAGTTTGTACTATAAGCTATTTACACTGATTTACTAGTTTTTTTTACAGCTGGGAAATTTTTACTGTATCAATCCACAGTAGGTAACACAGGGTACTACAGCAGGAGGTGGGATTCAGGTCCATCAGTGGCTCTAACTGCTACACCACTCATTGATCCCATAAAGAAAAGTTACAGGTGCAGAGCTGTACACTTCTTTTTTTTACAATACTATTCTGTAGTTATTACCCCTGTAAATACTGTTAATAACAACTTTCCATACAAATTCTTCTAAAAACTGTGTCGTGCTTTTAAGGTTGGAGGTGACAGAGGGGTTAGAGGTCAGAGGTAACACAGGGTTCAAGGTTTTGTAGCTCTCAGAAACCTGTAAGACGCAACAGTAACATCCCATCATATGAGGTGCTTTTCCCACCATACTGTTGCATTAGAAACGAGTTACAACATCACAAAGACAGTATTACATAGACAAGGCAAGGTTGAACCGTGGTAAACGTGGTACATCAAGCTTGTTTCTTTTATCAACACCTCAGGAATAGTGGTTTAGACGGCAATCTTATCACGCCATGTGACCAATCAGCTTCTCAGATCATTTTTGGTAATAAATTGGCTGCAGTGCTAATATATTACACACACACACCTGCTCCACTAAGACTCTACAGTCAAAGTACAAGGTGACGATGTGACGTGTGTTGCTGGAGAGGAGCTGTGGTCAGTACTCACCGGTTGCTGTGGCTCTGTGTGCACACTGTGCTCTCAGAGCCTTGATACGACTATCTTGACAAACTCCCCCCAACACACACTCGTGTACAGGAAAGCTCCTCCCAGGTCAGTGCTCCCTCAGTGTAAGTGGCCGGACCACTGGGACGCATGTCTCAATCAGACCAATCAAAGGGCACTTTGAGCAATTTGTCATTTGCATGTTTAATATCAACAGAATATTAAAAATCTGAAAACTAGATCAAATAGTTATTAAGTTCTATTCTGATCAATGACATTGCTGCTTTTTGCACAAAGACCCTTAGGAAAAAACCTCCAATAAGGTGATTCAGCAGTACAGTTTTGTTCCATGTGATCACTGAGTGGAGCTCCAACCTGCTGCCTAGCAGCAGCGTAACTGACAGAAAGAGAACGTCCACATCGGGTGAAGGGGTCATCACTGTAGCAACAACACAATGGGGGTATTTCTACACTCAGTGATTTTAAAAAGTGAATGTTAAAAGTGCATTTTGCTGCTGTTTTCCATGGGGCGAGATGTGAAGCTGGATTCCCTGACCATCACGAGGGTTGAGTCTCGCTGGGCTCCCATTCGCTCAGTGCAGTGCAGGTCAGTTGTAGGGGTGGTGGCACACGAGTCACAAACTCTCTGTCTCCACGCTGGAATCTCTTCAATTGGATGGTGCCTAAAAACAGAAGAAATGACTGGGAATGCGGGGGGCATAGTGCACAGAACAAGCAGCTCTTAGAAACACTGCTCACCGACAACCAGCAAAATACATCTGTCCACTGAGCCGAGTTTAAACTGTTTTCACTGTGTGTCTGTGTGTGCCTGCACTCAGTCATTTATTTGTGGTGTTCCTGCTCACCATCCTGCATGTGCATGGCATTCTGCTTCAGCTGGCAGCTGAGGGAGAGAGGGCGGCAGACGGCTGCGCAGACACACAGACAGGACAGGTACTGCAACAGAGGGTCGTCCAGGTCACCAGCGTCCACCTGTAGCAAATACAACTGTGAGAATGTCTGTACTCCACTGAGAGCACCAAAAACTTGATTCTGAGTTTCTCACCGCATTCCTTCCTTGATGCACTCGAATGTGACCTCTGACCCTCACAGAACGCTGCAGTCCCTCCCACTCTGCCGCTCCCAAAGCCAGCAGTGCCACAATTAAGTGAGATGGGAACCAAACCTGAGCTTCACCACTTCCATCCTCCACCACAGCCCTGGGAACAGCAGCAACACACAACATAGCATTAAAAACAAGCAGACATGCTGTAAAAAACACACAGGCAGGCAGTACAGAGAACACTTACTTTGCCTCTGCCTGGAAGACGGCTGTGTGGGAGCTGCAGCCGCTGTTCCGGGTGCAGGAGTCCTGTAACAGCAGAAGACACGTCACACACACGTACAGTTCATGCTATGTGCATTCCTCCAGGGCAGCTCTGCAGGGTTCACACTAAAGTGGAACATGCAGTTCCATTCGTGGCTTTATTGTCTATAAACGTTCTGCTTGTGCCCTCTGAACCGCAGTTTGCAGCAGCGCTGATCAGCATGTGCCCAGCGAACAAAGGAAAGCAGCATGGCACCTGTTTGAAGATGCTGCCGCACAGAGTGCAGGTCCACCGCAGCTGCAAGGACAGCAGAAGGACAACATGGATTCGCACCCGGGCCACAATGCACTGCTGTGCCCCACCCTGTGCCCAGTTACCGAGGAGCACTGCTGGGGGTGGTGGGCCAGGGGGTCCTGGCCTGCACAAAAAACACATCAGTTCACATGAAAGTTGGACATTGCTCATTACTGCATTACAGACTCTGATATGGAATGTGGCCACGAGGAAGACCTGCAGCTGTATGCGTTCAGGCCGTGTGTGGCTTGATTACGAGTGTCAATCACAAAGTGAACCCTAGGAAAAAAGTGGGGAACTGACCAGCTGCCTGCCGGTGCAAGAACATTAACTGTGATGCAGCTGAGAGGAATTGAGCGGCAGTAAACACACTTCACCCTGCAAACAGGAAAAGAGCTGCTGAAGCACATGACTCACTGTAAAGCACCGGACAGAGAACAAAAAGTGACCATTTAGAAAATCGCAAACAGGAAGAAATAGCATACAAAACAAACTATGCTATTTAAGGAACGTTATAAATACAATAAATGTTTATTAATGACACAGTGTAGGAGACTGAAGTCAAAGAAGGAATCCATTCTTTGGATTATACTGTTGTAAAGAGTGCCCCCTACTGGTGTGCCCACAGAGAGCAGTGATGTAAGTGAGACCAAAGTAAAGTGCCCCTGGGCCATGCCATTTGTCGCTCACCTGGACACAACACGCTGAAATGCAGAGAAGACCACCTCAGCCCCGGGGATGAGTCCTGGCACATATGGCCTCTGCGACAGGTCCAGGTACACATGAATCCACTGGCCAGGTGAGGCCAAGTCCTGCACAGTGAGCCTTACGTTCACACACAACGCTGGTGACATGCAGGAGGAGGCAGCCGTAAATAGGGTATTCATGCTTTTTTAAACCAATGTGTTGGTAATCTGATAAATACTCTGGGCCCCTGTCAGGATAGGCATAAAGGGGATTCTCACCATTTAGTCCCTGTTTTTTATAGAGACCCATGGTCTTTCCATTGTCCTGTAGGTGCATCCGCTGAGCAATGAGCCCTTTGAAGGACACCAAGTCTGGCACAGTGCTCCACGAAGAGACCAAGAAGCAGACAAGGTGGTGAACGGTGGTGTGCATCACAAGTATGTAGAACGATTAATAACCACACATGCTGCCCCCACTTACCTGCTGTAAAGGACTTCGGTCACAGACAAAACTGCAGGTCCTTTAGGTTGCTTTTCCTGCACAGACACTGTGACTCAGTCAAAACTGTGGAGATGACGACTTCACAAAGTACCTTTAACTCTAACACACCTGAAGCTTTGGTGCTATGTGGTACAACATATCAACATTCAAATTTTGAGTTTTCAAAAGTTTAAACATATTCCCATTCATGAATTTATTTTCAATTAAATCATTTCTCGATCTTCTGAAATTTGCAGGATGCAGGATGAAATCGACCAGCCAATACATGGTAACAAAACACACTGACAAGAGTCTTGGGGCCGTCTTCATTCCATNCTTCCCGTTGCAGGATGAAATCGACCAGCCAATACATGGTAACAAAACACACTGACAAGAGTCTTGGGGCCGTCTTCATTCCATTCACATCCTCAGTGTTTACAGCTCATGTCTGGTGTTTCTCAGTCAATAACAAGATGAGAAACATTACACGTTTATGGCATGAATTGAACTTTTAAAATTATTTTCAACCATCATTTCCAATTGTGTTTGCATGGTATAGTTTATATTAACACTCAATTTCAGTGTGATGTGACAAACAAAACAGGTCTCTGGGTGGTACCTGGAAAAACAGGCACGGTAATGACCTCAGCCATGACCAAAACTGACCTGCAATAGCATGGTAAGTTCCGGCGAAGAGGGCAGTGTGTAAAAGCGCCACTGGGGCTGGATCACCAGAGAGGGGGTGCCGTGCACCATAATTCCATGTTTCATAGACACCTGAGTACCATGAAGCACGGTGGGATTCTAGAAGAGCAGAAGCTTGTGGCATAACCAGGCAAACATTAAAGAATCCAGTAGAGAAACTCATTAAAGAAATGTATTAACTGTTAAAAACCATCTTCCAGCCAAAACATTTCTCTCAGAAGCACCTGAGCTGTATTCAATTATACTAATGACAATATTAACAATTTAAAAATTAACATTATCTTAATATACAGGAGACAATCAAACAGTCAACTTTAATAGAAGTTAAGATTACAATGATATTAACAGTAAACACTACTTAAAAATTCAATATTAATAGGCTACCTCCAGCTTGAACTTGTCATTGCACATTGGGAAAAATGTGTCCAGACCCCACAACCAGCCACATATATCAAGGCATTTCTTCCCACAACCCCCATCTGCACGACACACCCAAGACACTGCACACGCTAGTATTGGGAGGTGTTCTCTAACCTCTGTGTGGGGGGCCACCATTCGGTACACACAGCCAGGCTGCAGCAGCGGGAACCAGCAGATGGAACGGCCAACAAAATGCATATCCACCTTGACAAAGAGAGCAAAGCGAGCAAGAGAGCAGAGAGTAACAGAGCAGAACCAAATCTGCAAGAGCTTCACAAAACAAAGGAGCAAGGAGTTACTTCAGCTCAGTGCAAATGTAAACAAAGGGAACACTGGTGAGGGCAGAAGAATGAAGACTCAGTGCAAGTCTGGTCAGATACAGCTAAAAACAGTCAGGCATGGCCATTTCCTCTGTGCTAGAGCATACCTGTTCCATAGTGCCTCCTGCTGACTCCCTTGGCTCCAACATGGAGTTCCTGGGATTCTGTTCCCATTGCTGGACATCACCGAGCATCAAGACAGACATGAAAAAACACAGAGACTGCCCAGGCTGTGCAGCAGCTGTATGAACATTTTGGAACGTGAGACCATCCTTAGACTGAAGATAAAACACAACAGACAGGCAGGTGCTAGGACCTGCAACCTCTGATGTCTGCTGCACTGTTTCTTGTGATCTCTGAGGCCTGGGGCAGCTGTGATCTTGTCCTTGCCCCACAGCTTCAACAATCAAGTCTTCTTTCCCTCCCACGTTGCTCCAGTGCTCAGCCTTCCTTGGTTTCTTTGCAGGTATTGGCACCCCACCCTCCTGTTGCCTTGTTCTCTGTTTCTTGTCCTGTCGGCACCCTCCTGTGGTGGTAGAGGCCTTAGGCTGCTCTCTATCACCCTCGTCTGGACTGTTGCCACCCATACTCTTTCTGTCTCTGCTGCCCCCATCTCCTCCCCTTCCATCTGTGTCAGGCCCACAGTTGCATGCCTCCACCGCTTCCTGTTGCAATGCCCCTCGGAAGCTGATGGTAGCATTCCAGGGGCTGAGGACTTGAAGATCATCCATGCAGAGCTGTATATAAACTCTAAAAGAGGCAAAACAGAGGATGTAGCTCTGCATGTGTGTGTCTGTGTATGTTACCGTTAGTGCACACAATGTACCTGCAATGTCTGTGTGTGATGTGGTCCTGGTCCAGGTGTGTCCATGAAGGGAAGTCAGTGTGAAGCAGTCTCTCCATAACCAGGGTGAAGCGTTGTACACACACCAAGCAACCTAGACAAAACAGTGATAACCTCACAGCTAGGTGACCAAATAACTGCAATCTCCCATCAAACAGCCCAGACAAAAATACTGTGTGACTATGTCTACAGCCCTGGTCACTGTCCAGCCACACAACAGCAGTCATGACATGAACTTTCTACAGTTTCTTGCAGCCAGAACCTAAAGCAACAACCTGGTGTGTGTGTGTGTGTGTGTGTGTTACTCACGCAGCAAGGCTGTATTGCTGATTGCTCTGTAAGAACCAGCTCTCCTCTCCACAGCCACAAGGTCCACTGAACCTGTTTGGTCCCGCAACTGCAAACATCCCGTCTTCGCACACACCTCCAACATGCCAATAACAACCTGTGCACATATGCACACACTCTCAGAATGAAGCAAACTTTCCTTATGTAGCATCTGTTTAGCAAGTAATTAAGAGTAAAGTGCTGTGTGGACACACTCAGGTTTCTATGCTGAAAATAGCCACTCACAGAAATTCAGCTCCTGTTTATCTGCCAGTTATTACCAGTCATTTTATGCCTAATTGTGGAAGTGGGCAACGCCTCACATCCTCACAACACAACTGGAAGATGAACTCCTAAATCATTTTTCATAACTCTAAAGTTACTTTTTCACGAAGTGACAGTAAATAAAAGCTTAATAATACAGTAATATCCCAGTTTACATCCACCCTAGTTACATACTCCCGACAGAGCGTCTCGTTTTTTAATGCCAAAAATTTGGTTTAAGTTCCGATCTCCCCATTTTTAGCCTACCAATGTACAAAAAAGTCTCATTTACGTAATGACTGATATCACATTTTTCAACTGAACAGTGTAATTAAAAATTCCCTATCTGAAATGCATTTGTTATTTTGAATTCATAATAACATCCGAACCAGTGGAAATATTTTGAATTGCCCACCAAGCATGAGTGGAGAGGATCTACTGTGGCTCTGAGTCGAGTCAGCAGCACATTTTAATTGTTAAAATTCTGTTGCTGTACAAGAGGAACAGAGACGGAGATAATTGTTCTTAGTTATACGGGCATTTTACAGTGTTTTAGTGATATTTTGGTTAATTGGTTGGGTTTTTTTGAGAAGGAACTGAAAAGGATTATAATTCTGCCCATTTTAAATAATGAAAATGGCTCCCTATTTATTTTCTGAGTAAGTCTGGTTTTCAGGAACATATTAGACACATAAACTGGGGCATGACTTTACAGGTGTCCATTATATATTTGCAGGTTAGGCTCTGTAAATTTTTTAGACATAATAAATTTAAAAAATTCAGTGTAAAACCCATTGAATTAATCTATCAACTTCAACCTACATTCAAATGAAAAAAATACATTTAGACAAATAAATAACCTGGAAAATGTTCATATCTTAAAATTGTAACAAACATTTGCGACACAAGGAACCACTGCGCACTGTACTTTTGTACTGGTGTGTGTATGTAAATAGTGTGTGGTGCACTGCACTCTCTCACACACTCAGAATATTAATGCCCTCACCAGGGGGGTGGGAAGGCTCCATGCCGTCTGGGAAACAACAGACCAGGACAGCAGGGGATTCAGATCAGCACGTGTCAGGTGGGGGGCTGATGGGGGCAGCAGTGAGGGGAGGGACAGCAAGGACCATGATTCTGACTCCATCCAGAGGCAAAGCTGCTCCAGTGACAGCAGCTTCACTTGGGGGGCGCTCTCACTGTACTGAGACAAGAAGCAAGTTGGGCCCTTGTAAGTAATGTCACAAATATTGTGAGTTGACGAGAACCCCCCCCCCCACAAATCCCACCTGGGAAAGGGGACAGTTGTGCGGCTCTTGTAGCATCTCCCTGTAAATGTCCCTCCTACATCCCCAACCATGAGGCCTGGGGGACGGCAGACAGTTGAGCATTCGGCCTGCAACAGCTGTAATGTGCTCCAGTCGCACCCAGCGGGGGCACAGTCTGGGGTGGAACCAAATTCATACCAATCAATCGATGTCTATTTTTAATATTGCCTGTAGAAGGATAATGATGTGTTAGATATCAAAACAAAACACGTCCACTACTCACTTTTCTTTCAGCACTGTGACACAGTGACACAGCCACAGGTACTGCGAGATACCCAGATGGTTCTGCAGCAGGATTCTCAGCAGGGGAGTGGCAGGGCACGGACCGGCCACTGGCTGTGACTGCACACAGCTGAAGGCTACGATGCGCAGGCTGGAGCGCAGACACATGCATAGCAGGGCAGCAGGGGCGTGGGAGGATGGCCGGTATAGGAAATGGGCATTGTGGACCTGTGCCAGGAAAACAGCAAAGAGTTACTTAAAGACAGCAGTGAGACAGAGGCAGGGTTTCTGATGGGAAAGGATTCTGAGAGGCAGGGATTCTGATGGAGGGAGTCCTGAGCCCTGGTTTCTCTCTCAGCTGACAGCTTGTCTCTCTCACCTCTATCTGAGCACCAGGTCTGAACTCAAAGGCCCTTTCCTGGAGGGGCTGATAGGCTACACACAGCCCCACTTTCCCGTCAAGCTCAAAGAGCCCCCACTCCGCATCCAAGACCCTCGTCAGGATGCCCTGCAATGGAAAAAAAACTCTTTTATGTTGTTTTTGCTTAACTCAAATGAGTTAGGTACAAGAAACTAAAAGCACCCTGCAAAAATGTGCATCTTCACACTGAAAAGAAGGAACAGAAAGACAGATAAAACTGATAAATCTGCAAGAATGTTATAAAACAGGAGCTAACAACCAGGGATTCAAAATTAAGTTTATTAAAATAATTTTAAATCCGTTACATTTCAGAAGCAAGAAGATAAATACCCATTATGGACACCCATCATCAGCTGTGCATTTAAAACAAAAAACAGGAGATACTATAATCTCATATTTCAGTGTGATAGCCAACAGGTCATCCTCCACCATAACAGTCCACCTCCAGCTTTTTCTACAAATGTGTTTATCTGGCATCCATATGTATTCATACAAAAATTCATAATTTCAACCAGTTTAATTTAGACAAAAACATCAGTCTATAAAACTGATTGACATTCTAGACAGTTGCACTTTGAGAAGTCTTTAGTTATTTAAATATATGCTGTTTGAGGGCCATAATTTACTATAACAGACACACATACACACTCTCATACAATGTGGCATCACACACCTTGTAGTTAACAATCTTGGAGGTCCTCCTCCTCACTGTGCTGTGAGTGTGTAGATGCTCCTCAGTGCTATGTGGACCTGTGCGTCTCTCCAGCTGAACACATGTCTCCATTCCTGGAGATTTAGTGTCTTGTGGTTCCTGATGAGACTGTAAGTGTGACTCGGGGGTGACACACAGCACCCTGCGGTTCTCCCATGCTCGCAGTGTACACACACGGAGTCCTGAGACACACACATGGTCTCCAACATACAAACATGGTTCCCAGCACACATGACCAGAGTCCTGGGAGGACAGAAGAGCAGGACAGAGAAGGACAGATGATGCTCTATGTTCATTGTCACGGCTTTGTTATGTATGTTAGTGATACACACTCTGTTGCTCAGCACTCTGTGGCAATGTGTTGACTTTACAAAAACAAAATGGCATAACGTCAGCACAAACAAGGTAGCTACCACACTGTCAGGGACTTAGTTCACCAGTCATCTTCCCCAGTTTTACAGTTCCATCCAACAGGGGTGGGAGGGAATATGTACAGTTTAATACATACATTTGGAAGCTCTAAAATGTCGTACATAACCATTGAAACCATTTGTTGTGTGAGGCCTTTTCATTGTTTTCTAAAGATTTTGACAGACACAAACAAGCTGGCACTGAGCAATTTTTTTGAATCTCCATGATTTTAGACGTTCACACTTTTGAGGAAACTCGAACAATGGAATGATGACTCACCGGAACCATGATAGGCACGCTGCTGTCTCCCTCTCTTAGGCAGAAAAAGAAGAAACGTTTTCCAGAGATTTCCAGTTGGGGGCAAACAGCTGCAACATTTCCACACACTTGCAGACGGACTCCTCTGTACCTCTGCCTGCCACTCACATCCACATAGGCACTGTTACATTTCCTTCACAACAACAACAAAACACCTCTAGTAAGAACAGATCCAGGTGGTGATTCTGTCCCTCACCTCTGTTGCAGATACCTGGCTGCTTCACCAACTCCCATCAGGTGAGTACAAGTTCCTTGCGGACTTGGAGTGGAAACATGGAAGACAAGGGGTATAGGAGAGCCACTGATTTCTAGATGTCCCTTTGTGCCCTGGTTGGGCAAAGAGGTCATGTGAGGGATGAAACTCCAGCTGGGGAAAAGCATGAACTGGTTCAGCCACACAGGAGAGGGAGTGATCATCTGGAGAAAGACAATAAAACCACCAGAAGACAAAGAAATGCAGCACATTTGTTATGGTACAAAATGAAAAGCAGGATATAATATCATGTTTTCTTACCTTACAGTGAACACTGGCATTTTTGTCTTTCACCCTCATGATTCCATCACACGCCAACATCTCATTTTCCCGGTCAGTGACATAACCAATGAGCAGAAGGTTGTCCCGGGCCAGGGCTGCGTCTCCAGTCTGCAACTGCTCGGCCTCAGTGGCCCACTCCCGGTACTGCCCACTGCTCCAGGTCAAATGGCTGCAGCAGGGAACATGTTGCCTTCTTACCAGCTCAGACACAGATATCGGCCTGCACACAGAAAAATAAACAATCGGCAAACAATTGTCACAGGCCATAAACAAAAATGGACAATAACGATGTTCATGAAACTTGTAACCTGTAGAACTGATTTTAAAATTCTTCTTCTGGTCTGTAAAGCATTAAATGGACTGGCACAGCAGTACCCTGCATTAAGCCTTTCAGTCTTCTGCAGACTGTAAACTTGGAATTAAATAAAAGAGCTACCTTAAGTCAACAATCTATCAACGTTCATATCCCCAACGAGTCAAATCCATATAAACAAAACACTTTATCCCAGTGTTATACACAGAATTTGAAAGAGCCCGTAGTACCTGTAGCTGAGCGGCAGTGTGTTGGAAGAGGATCCCACCGTTTGCTGCAGTGCTCTGATTACACCTAGCGCCAGCTCCCCCACACTGTGTTCTGTAGGACAGCTCACCCCAGGGCCAGCGAGGCCCCCTACACATTCGTAAACTGCACGGAGCCACAGCAGCTCCTGGAAGGGAGACACAAATGCTGGAGTAAGTACCATTTCAGCAAATAATTTCTGTATTTCAAGACTTTTCCATCAAACAGAACATTTACAAGTTTTTCACTTCTGGGTCATGACTTTGTTTCTGCCTCTTTGTGGGAGTGAATATCAGAGCTTATCTTATATTAGTTTGTCTTCACTCATCCGTTTGAGTCCAAAATGAATCCAAACCTGAGACCAGACATGTTTAATCTTCTATAAGAGTATTTTAAACCTGCCTCATTATTATTAACAACAACACCACCACTCTGACATCTTTATTCAAAGCAACTTACAATGTCACAATAAATTAAAATACTAGTGCGTGTCAGTGCGCAAAGGTAAAGCAGTTAACTGTATCACATGATCGACAGAAGTCCAGTCAGTTTAAGATACAGAATTATACAGATTTACTCATTTTCTGTGCCAGTTCTACCAATGTACTACACTTTGATGAGCAACCCTGATTGTCTGGATTGTGGCTGAAAAGGGCAAGTGTTTCCCCTAGTAAACTTATTTCAAAAGGTGTAGAAAAAACATAAGGATATGAACTTTATTAATCTCTGCAGTGAACTTTACACATAAATTGCATAGTCATAGCAAAAAATACATGAATACAAAACAAGTATGAAAAACAAAAATAGACAATGACATGTTACAGCCACACCAGTAATGACACTAGGTGCTTCTTTGTTTCTGTGTTGAGGAGCTATGGCAAGAAAGACTCCCTAGAAGCACTTCTTTGTGTACAAAAGCTGAACAACCCAGTGACTAAAGGAGCTCACGGCCATCAATCTATGACAGGGACGTGAAGCACTGTAGCTTTCTCCTCGTCCTGGCCTCTGGCAGGACCTCCCTGATCTGGCGACAAGTCTTCACAGGAGCAACCTCATTCAGCAGTGTTGAGTCGGCAGGTCTTATTGATTCCGATGTTTTCACGAGAACAAGACAGTGTAAAAGACAACACAACACTGGCCACTGTGGTCTGGTAGAACACGGTAAAGGGGCTGAGCCTTCTGACAAATACAAGCTGCTATCTCCACAGTGTATAAAGAAGAAGGAGCAGCCTGTACTGTGAGTGTTGTGTCGTCTTTTAACTGTAATTGCTACCTGTAAGATCGCTGAATTACTTTAAATTTACTCATAACTCGAATTACAGCTGCAGTATTTCTTACCGCTTTGTTTTTGTCCTGAAATTCCCTCAGAAATAAATCCATTTTTCTTTTAAGCTTTCCTGCAGAAATTTACACTTCAAAGCGCGTTTTTCTTACGTTACGCGCTGTTCAAGTAGCAGCTTTCTCAACAAAAAGAAAACGGCAACAAAATCGATATTAAAAAAAAAAGTCTTCAAATCCAAACATTTCCCACCAATCGTTTAAATCCGGGTTCCCTCTTCTTCTGCGGACTTTATAAACCTTTATGGATTGACGAGTGTAGCGCCGTCTACACGGTTAGCGCCACCTGCTGCCACGGAGTCCCCAGCGTTTCTCTTTCTCGCTATGTTTCACTTTTCTGCGTCCTCAGGAAGCTCCTTCACTGGCTTCCTTAGCATTGTTCCTGTCACTCCGATATCCCTCATTAGACACTGGGCAGATGTTCCCACAGTGCCTCAGCACACCATCTCCACCAAATAGATGATGGGCCTCCCACTCTTTCACCAGACTCAGCCACAAGCAGAGTATACTTGTCTGTAGCGCTGGGCCATCCCCAAACCTTTGTTCCATGGGATAGTCAGCTCAAAAATTATGAAACTGTTGTAAGACCAACAGAATTGATGGAATGGAGGCATATTGATACTACTGGGTGCGGCAGGCTGGCGTGGACATGCAACGCTGAGTTTCTGCAGAAGAAAGGTCAAGATTAATTGTTAATTTCTGAGGCTCAGGTTGTTTGGTGTAGGCAGATTGCTGTTACAGATGTCCTACCAGTCAGGTGAGCTGGATTTATAATGCTACGCAGGAGCATTACTACTGTGGGAAATCTCACAGAAACACACAGACCAAATTCTTTTTCATGATGGACATTTCACATCCTCTTCATGGCCCCTTGGCTGAACACAAAGCACTTTCAGCAACAGGCTGGTCCAGTTGTGATGTCCCAAGTACCTTGACTCAAGGTTTTTTCTAACAGTCTTTAGGCTCTACATCAAGAATTCATGTTACCAGGGGTGGTCTCAATGTCTTAACCTGACCACACCTTACTCCACCTCACTTCACTTCACTCATATTTAAATGTCCTTACTTATTTCTGCTTCATCAATTCGCATTTCATATACTGTACGTGTGTTTATGATATATCTTGTTCTATTGCAACCAACTAGAACTACCCTCTGGGATTAATACATTTCCATTTGGTCATTGTTCCATCATGCAAATTAACCTGACTGCAAAAAAGCAGCATACAATGAGTTACATGATAACCAACACAAGCAAGACATTTCTAGAAACCCTTCCCCCCCACTAATTCTGCTTCCATAAAATATGTTTCATGGCTATTTAACATACCACTTGATTTTTGTAGTAGATTACATGTAAAGTGAGTAAGAACAGCCACTGTGACAGTAAATAGAACATTATAACTTAAGGAACACAAGACAAGCAAGAAAAAGATTTAGTTTCTCCATTACAGAAATACAGAACATACCAGAAAGGTATATGAATAAATATAAATTAGGCCAACATAACAGAACACATACAAATGTGACAAGACCGAAATCCCTTTAATAAAACACATGAAACAGTGTAACAAAGGAAAAAACTAACAAAAGGCAAATCAACACCATTTACAACCACAAAAACTGTACAACTCTAAATGCCTGGAGTCACTGCTATGTTTAAACATTTTATTTCAGTTTTTGTGATGAGGAAAGCAGAGGTCGCAGTACGGCCGTGTTGTGTTCTTAGACACGTTGCTGTCATTTTTGCACACAGACGCGTGTTTCTTCATGGCTGTTGTGTCCAACTGTGCAGGTCAAAGACAGACGATGTTATTTGTACAGGATGTCATAATGGCCTGGTCTGTACAGCAGAAAAATGCGGGGCTCGCTGCCTTCAGGGAACACATGGTGATTGACTGTGCCTCCCTCCCCCCTGTCCATGTACTCCACCAATATGGGCACATTCAGTGCCTGCGCGAGGGCAATGACATGGATATGATCGCTTTCTTTGGACATCGGTTCAACCTCCTGAAAGTGGGGGGGAAAAAAAAAAAAAATTCTTTTCTTGATATAACATGATATAGTTAATATCCCAAAAGTGCAGGTGAGTTACTCTGTTCACATCTTTCCAACAATGCTCTTTCCTCTTTGTTACCAAAATCATACCATTAAAGTGTATCTGAATAAACATTTCTCTCTGCTGGGTTGTCATACTTAAACCTTCTCAAGTAAAATAGAGTTTCCCCTTCAAAAGTGAAAGATGGTGAAGTACTGCTAAAGTCCAACAAATCAGCCACATCAACTTCATGTAAAGCCTATACCAATATTAAGGCTCCCAATTCTTCTCAACCTTGAACTCACACAAATCTTGCACACGTTACCTGCTGACAGAACTCCTTCACTGAGCGCCCTCCTTCTATAAAATGCTGGAAGAAAGCTTGCTCACGCTGCAGGTAACCAGATGTGAGCAGCCGCAGGTAAACCACCACGTAGTCGGAAATGCTCTGGTCATTGAAGGAGCCAAGCAACTCACTCAGAGACTGCTGCTTTTCCGTCAGTTCAATCAGGTCCATAAACTAGAGGCAAAAAATGCAGAGGTCATCTGAGTATGACATTCCACTATCTCAAGAATTATGGACTTTCATGGGATAACTGATAAAATGAAGTGGACCAGAAACCTGTAGTAGTGAATTGTGAAAATCAATTCTTAAAGGGGTGCAACTTTCATAACTCAAAGACATATTGACCACAAATTTCAGTGGTGACATCCATTTATGCTAAACTATCACTGAATTCCATTAAAAAGGAGAAACATTTATTAACCTTGTTATAAGGCATGTTCCCTACGTTAACTACTCTCATGTTGCATGCCTACAGACCTGCCGTGGAGCACTTTTTTGGTAGTTGTTTTATACTACACTTAAATGTTTACAAGCAAAACATACATAAACATTGAATATAGTGTATGTATTAATTCAAACTTTAATGCTGAAAAAGACAGTTAAGATTAAAGAAATTAGAAAAACAATATAAATGAATTCACACTTTCTGAACAAACTGACACGTTAAACATGCAGCTCACAGCACCAGGGCTACAATCCATCTTGGACTGATCCCCAATCAACCTGTGTGCCGGTTACATGTTCTCCCTGTATCCTCTGCAAGTTTTTACAGGTTACCTCCCAAGGCAATTTTCCTCCCATGCTTGTTTTTCAGGTGAAACGATGACTAAATTCCCCTCACAGTGTGTGTATGTCTGGTGTATGTATAGACAAGCGAACAACTGCAGGGACTTTAATGCAATGTATACAACACTGTAAAACACCCTGAATAAAGGTACCAGTTAAATGCAACATAATAATCAAATCAAAAATGCCTGGTAAATTACTACATGCAGATGTCTTACATGCTGCTGTGTGGGGCACAGGCAAAACACTCACCGTGTTGTGGAAATCTTCAATAGTGAACTCTGTAAAGCCCTGATTCACCAGGTCCACTTTGCTCTTGGCTGCCACAGCTTTGAACCTATGAGGCATAATCCAGTAAGACTCAGTAAGAGCAAAATCAACACATTCTCAGAACATTCAGACACATTACCCTACTTCCCAAAGCACTGAAATTATTCACCAGAGCAAGAAAGTCACTTTTCCAACAGTTGTAAGATCAGAGCCCTATATGTACATAATATTAGGAAACCACAAAACTTGAGCTTTTAAGCAAAACATTTGACAACGTTGTGCTTTTTATGCAGCAGGAAGTTTGTCCTTGAAGCCCTCAGGATGAAGCACTATTTCAATGAAGTCCAGGAGAAAATGGCCTCAGACCTTCAGGTCTGTGCCCATTTTGCTGCTTGACCCAGCAAACAAAACCGGCTGATCCCCTTCAGTCCACAATCTGCCTATTACAGGAACTACATATAAAATTTTCACATATCGGTTTCCCCAATAGTGCAATGTCAGAATAGGTAGGGCAGCCAGCTATCCTTGGACCCCCATGAGTTTGTTCTTTCTTTTGGTAATTTTTGTTCTCTTACATTGCCTTCCGGCATTTTCCTCCATGTAGTTTTATTATTTACGATTCTTGTTCTATGGCTTTGATGTTTATTTGAATGATTTTTTTGATAAGTGCTGCAAGACAGCCTGTGAGAAGAAAAAACTATACAAAAGACAAAAGAAAGGCAAAGGAAAGCCTTACATATTAATTCAAAATTGCACAGAATTATTTTAAAAGACAATACATACATTTATTTGTGTTTCATATCAGTTTTGCAGACTATGTACAACTATTAAAATAAACAGCATCTGCAAAACTGCACTGCTACTTGATCCTGCAAATCTAACCATTCAGTCTGATGCCAGCAATATTTACACAATTATCTGCTGATATCAGTATGACTGATATCATTGCACATCCCTAAAAAACATATTTACTAAACAGCAACAGAAAATATGTAGGAAAGGAAAAAACATGGTAAGCTCCTTTAAATGAATAATTTTATTTCATTCTGTAAAACTCATTTTTAGTGTATATATTTTTAAGTACCATTTGTAAATAAAAATGTAACCTAAAGGGCAAAGTAACACTAATCCTATTCAGTAAAGGGCCATATGGAATACACTTTTAGGTTCAAAGAAATCACATTGTAAAGGCCTGCCCCTGCTGTGCTGTCAGCAGTGTTACAAATGAAAGACCTGGTAGACTGGACTGTTGGACCCCATGCTTTATTTTTATGTCTGAACACCAACATAAGCAAAGTACAATGACATGCTCACATAAAGTTTCCAAATAACTTAAACACCGTCAGGGTCCACAATCCCCTTTCAATCTTCAAAATAGGTACACACATAATTATTTACATGCATGCAGCAGCAGTGCATCATGGGTGAACCACAGGTTTCCCAGCTACCACTGCAATATTCACTGAAACTATTCAAATTTAAATTAATAGTACAGCTAGTTTTAGAAGAATTCATCTTACAGGTAAATTTCCAGGAACAAATTAATCTTGCTATGTGAGGGAAGGCTAAATTAAAAAGTTGTTTCATAGCACAGAAAACTAATACCAGGTTATTTAAGTTACAGTGTAGAGAAAGTTTTAAAACGAAGGCACAGTAAAGATAATTATCAAAAAAATGCATTTTTTTTGACAAAACACATTTTTTTGGCAAGACGCAACAGGCCTGTCACGTTTAGGAATTATGGATCTCACCGCTGAAGTTCCTTGGTGTCCTCTAGCAGGGACTCCAAATGCGAGAAACCGAAAGCTCTGTAGAAACAGTTTCCATCAGGTCTTGTTTTCCGGATGTACGAGTACTTTTTGTGCAAATCCTGAAATAGATTGATACAATACAGTGCACTTGAATAATTTTGTAATGAACATATGCTTCTGAATATAATTTGTAAACTTTAGGAACACTGTGTGAATTCTACTGTTCTCACCTTGATCTTCTGCTGGTAAACTGTGTCATCCTTGGCATACTCCTTGGAGAGGACCGAGAGATCCTGTCGGTCTGACACTAACGGGTTACTGGTGGCAATCTGAAAATACAAAAACAAGCATACAACAAACATTACATTTAAGAGCATTACACCCTGAAAGGATTTATCCTTCCTGTAGTTAATGCATGTGATGCCCTGTGAATTCATCAGTACAGAGCCAAATAGTGTAGCACTAGTCAGTTTGGCTGTACATGTCTACTTTTTATCAGAAATTATTTTTAAAAAAGACTCATGCCAAAACATGTACGTTTACCTCCTGTTGGATCCTATCCTGCTGGGCCATGATGGCCTCATCATAAGCCAGGCAGTTGACCCCTATGAAAGAGAAGAACAGCAGCAGCAGCATTGCTTATCAAAGAGGCACAGAGAAAACTGTTTTCAGCAGGGGGACACAGAATGAAGACGCCATCAAGAGCTGAGGTCATTTAACGTTTCCATAAAGAAACAGGAAAAAAATTAAACATTTTGTAAGTCTTGCCAACCGTGAACGAGGGGATCGAGACTGCAGGGCTTATCGCCTTACAGCAAATCAACCTCCTACACCAATTCTTAACAACATCGACCACGTGCAAAACCACCAGGAAGAACGATCCTTACTGCACTGCACCCTCTCATAAACTTTTATTATAGTGTAATAAAGTGTTCAAGTCCACAGTGCTGAAAGACAGAAGTACACAGGAGGAATACAACTATACTGTCATATACTAACACTTTTGCCCCACATCAGTTCATTTATTTCACCTTATTAACTTACACCAGCACATGTACCAAATTTGGCAACTTGGTACACCTTTTAAGAGTGATTAATAGTAAATTATAGTAAATGCAGTTTTATCAGAGTAAACTAACAGTCACCATGACAACCATGGCAAATTATACAACTTATATGAAACCACACAACCATAAATAAACTAAACCAGTCTAATATAAAGCAGATCCATTATAGGGGAAGAAAAGAGCTAAGGTAAAATTCACTGACACCCATTTTATTTGGTCTGTTAAACAGTGTGTATTTAATTAACCGTGTATTTATGCTGCATTGTTTTCTACGATTGTGTGTACCATTATCTCTATCCTCAGCGAATAACTTTTTGAGGCCTGACACGTAGGGTGTATCTCTGAACAATGACATACGACATTACTGTTGTTGTGTTCAAGCCGCAGTCCTGGTTCTTTGTGCTCCACTCGGTAACAGTGGCCTTCCTCCATATTCCTGGTGTTACACTACTTTTTCTGGTAAACGTTAATGTCGGGGTTCCAACAAAATCTCTGTTCCATGACTGCCAGTCCGAACAGGTTGTTAAGAAATGACGTTCCGACACAATATTCTAAGTGCGCTGTGTCTTCTGCTGCACTGAAACGCTTTCGCTCACCTTCCATCTCTGCCGGTGTTGTTTCTTGCTGCTCTTCCGCCATTTTAATCTCCAATCTGGTTCCTTCAGCCCAATTTGTGCGGCGCTCTGCTTCCGGGTCACTGTGTTTTTCCTGCATCCCACATTGTGGTTCTTATCGCTTCCGGGCAACAGTCCAGTTCCGCCCACCTTTTTTTGGTGCTTTTCACTTCCAGGTTATCGCCCTGTTTCTTCAACCCACTGTATTTATTACGAGTTACGCCACATATCAGGAATTGGTGATAAAAAATATCGGTAAACTTTTGTATTATTCATTATAATTGAATGTTTATAAGGCAAAATTATTTGTAATATTATTCACATTATATTTTCCTCAGTTATGCATTGACTGACTTTTAAAGTCCAACATTATTCTTCCATCGATCACCATTAATGGTTTTGCATCAACATTTGTTGTCGCAGCACCTATTTCTGCAGTTTTTTTTAAATACAGAGATGCCTCTGATGTAGGATTAAGTTCAGTTGCCATTAGTCAGGTTACCAGTTTTGTATTGTAAGTGAAAAAAGGACAGTTTGACTTCACTGAACACGTGTTGATCTGTTTTAGTCTGTCTGCTTACTGTACCTATATACTTTTAGGTTGTAAGGCCATTCAGACAAAAACCATAAATATAGTGCACATGATGACCTGATGTTTTAATATTAAAGGAGAGGTATAGAAATAGGTTAAATAGACATAAGTAATATCATTAAAAACTGACTGTGAACTTAAGGTCATAGTGAATGAGTAAAAGAACATAGAAAACTACAGACTGATTCTTTATGTGCATTTGTTTGACAGAAATATATCAAAGAGGCTGGGGTTTGAAGGACCTTCATCCTATAGACTGGATGTTAAAACACTGATATAGAGTCTATGTGACAGCTCTGGCAGACAAACACTCTGAAGTCAAGTTGTTTATAACACTAAACATTTATAGTGTCTAGAAACTAGGTATCTCTCAAGCTGTTAAAGCAAAGTAAAAAGATTCAAGGAGCCATTTCTACACATACATATCAACACAGAAACACACACAAAAGACAGATGTAATGTATCTACTAAAAGAATATATGTGAGTGCTAGAAGGAAAAAGACAATCACAGAACATTTAAAATGACAAATGTGGACATTCTTTTTCATGCATGGAGCCAGGCCCAATATTCCTTTAAAGGGCTCCCCCTGGTTTCACAGTGTCCTTATGTTTGTATATATGGACAGGGATGTCTTTTCTGAACAACACAGCACTAACACAGAACAACTTATAGTTGTACAGGAGCACAGGGGACAGCTCAGTGTACAGTTTCTGACTCAAAACTTAGTAGTTTGTGCACTATATAAAAGGGTTAAGAACCCATTTGATTGCTTGCAAAACTATTACATAAATTTTGTGAATCTACTAGCAAAGTTGGGATTATTTTCACAAATCTAGTACATTATCACAAACACAATTAAAACAAACCTAATTTTCTTGCTAAAATGTAACTTTGCACATTTTTCTAGCCCCTAATATTAGATGTTATATGTTGTTGGGTCTTTTTAGTGGGGCTCATCTGGGGCAGCAATCTTGGCAAGGCTTGGTTCTACTCCCCAGATTTCACGGGCGTACTGAGTGATGGTCCGATCACTGGAGAACTTGCCACAGCCAGCTATGTTGTGGATTACCTTCTTGGTCCATTCTCTGGTGTCCTGTTGGGAGGGTTGCAAAATAAAGAAGAGACTAAGATTAAACATAGAATACCTCTTGTTTAATACAAGACAAGTTGAAAATACTTATTTTCCCTCCGTAGTCTCATATATGCAGCAATACAAGTCAATTTTATTTCTGTTTATCTGTTCTACCCAATATTGTTACGCGCTTATCCTGAGGAAATTCATGGCAGTCTGGGGCCTATCCAGGAAGCAGGGCACTAGGCCATGAAACTGATAAATAATGATCACCACTTAAACTAAAATTCCATGGTTTTAGGCATAACTGGACTTTATGAAGAAAACATTTCTGATTTTCCTTTATGTTCTCATCTTGAATTGAAATCTCAACAGGGAAAAGCAGCACTGACCTTGTACAGAGCGCTGACTTTCTCTTGACATTTGATATAATCTTCATAGTCTGCAAATACCTTGAAACTACATCACAGATACATGGTCACAGTTCACATTCAGACAGACATTGAAAAAATCAACTGTGCTACAGTTAATGAGAAATCCTACCGGTCATTATGCATAAGCATGTGAACAATGTCCTTAAAGAGATCAGGCTGCTCAGGACTGAAGAAACCTCCAGCAATCTGGTCAATAGCCTGCTTCAGCTCAGGAATGGTGTTGTAGTACTTCATGGCATCATAACTGGTAGAGTACAAAGTAGAAATTAAAAGTAATTCAGTTTAAATTTTATGAGCTATGTTTTGCTACTCCTAGTTAAATGTTAAATGTAGGATTTAACATGTTAACAGTGATAACTGTCATCTACAGTGAAGTTGAAAACAGGGTGTTTGGATAGCACAGTTGGTACTGTCACTAAAGCCGGAAGGTTGTTGGTTCAATGCCCTACTGTAGTACAACAGGGAAAAGTACTCAACAAGACAACATATCTGGTTGTATGAACAGGCAACAAACAAACAATAAAACATTGCTAAAGGCTCTTGAAAGATATTGTTATCAAGGAAAGAAAGTGTGACATATTGTACTACATTTTTTACCAGTGTAGCACAGAATAGTTCTACATTGTTCAAGCTCTGCCTACAAGGATTCTTATAACTAACTCTACCCAACAGCCTGATCTCTGCTCCATTATGTGTATTCCTGTCCTTCTTAACTCACCCCTTCCTATCCATGGCTTCAACATCTTCAACCCTCATGCCAAATATGAAGAGGTTCTCCTCCCCTGCCTCCTCTGCCATTTCAACATTAGCCCCATCCATGGTGCCGATGGTGAGGGCTCCATTCAGCATGAACTTCATGTTGCCTGTGCCTGAGGCCTCAGTGCCCGCTGTAGAGATTTGCTCAGACAGATCGGCTGCTGGGATGGCTAAACAGAGAGGATAACCAATTGCTGTGGCACACATCAGAATAACTATGTTCCAGAAAACATACAAATCAGTCAAAATGAAGTACCTTTCTCAGCCAAGGTGACCCTATAGTTCTCAAGGAAAATTACTTTGAGACGGTCACCCACCACTGGATCATGATTCACAATGTCACCAATAGCAGTGATGAGCATGATGATCATCTTTGCCATGTGGTAGCCTGGGGCTGCCTGGATTAAAACAGAAATAGAACTGAAGGTAAAATGGAGCAGAAACCCTGTGGTGTGGTGTATTGACCCCTCAAAGAACTCAGGTTCAAATCCCCAACTCTTACCATAGTATCTGAGTAAAGTACTTGTGCCAAATTGATACAACAGAAAATACCCAGCTGTGCAAGTGGGTAAACTGGCAAAAGCTGCTTTGGAGAAAAATGCTAAATAAGCCAAAGACATGGAGGAATCTTACCTTTCCTCCAACCATGATTGTTCTGGGAGTCCAGTCCTCGCTGGGTTTCTGCTTGATTCCTATAGAAATGTAAACCCACAGACTAGTAGAATAATTGACTGTTGCAGATGTCTTTCTCTCAACCTTGACACAGGATACTCACGGTTGTAGAAGGTAATGATATGCAGGCAGTTGAGGAGCTGCCTCTTGTACTCATGGATTCTCTTGACTTGCACATCAAACATGGAATAAGGGTTGATGTTCACATTATACTGTTTTTCCAGATATGCAGCAAACTTGAGCTTGTTCTCCTTTAGAGAAAAAGACAGTGTGTTTGGACATGACTGATAAGGGTCACCTCCTATATAACCATGCACTTCTTTACTATTTAGATTTTATCACATCTTCTCAGACACTTTACAAACATACTGACAAGAGAGGTATTATGGGATTGCATATGCATTTTTGTTAGTTAAGCGATAAAATATTTCACATGAAACGTCAACATTTACCGAATGAAAAGGTGCGCAATTATCTTGAGTGCCTCACCTGTTTTATTTTGGCAATGTCTCGGATAAAAGACTCATCCTCCACAAAATTCAGAAGCTTCCGTAGCTGGTCAAGATCCCGGAAATAGTCCTCTCCTATTCTCTGTTACATTTGGAATCATGGACAACATTATGCAAACACACAAACACAGGTGAGCACAGAAACATTTCATTCCATTAACAACCAGTTAACCTGATTTATCATTTCTGACTATTGATGTTAATATAAATGTAATGAATGCGTGAGTCTGCACCTCTGCAATGACCTCAGCCAATCCTGGGTTGCACATTGCCAGCCATCGCCGGGGAGTGATTCCATTTGTCTTGTTCTGGAATTTCTCTGGATCCAGCTCAAAGAAGTCCTTAAACCTACAGACAGTACCAAACCAGGACCAGTCAGATGCCTTCGGTTAAAAATTACTCAGCAAACCAGCCGTGTCAAAGTGTAGCAGGTGTTTCCCCAGACTAACGTGACAGACTTTGGTAGCCACATGGTTTCTGTTTGCCACACTATAGCAGAGCACTGCTCAACAGGCACATACACGGTGGCTTTGAGGATCTCCGAGTGAATGCGGGCCACTCCATTTATGGCATGGGAGCCCACAATGCAGAGGTGGGCCATGTTGACCTTCTTCTGGTCCCCTTCTTCAATCAGGGACATGCGACGCAGGCGATCGTTGTCTCCTGGGAAGAGGGAAGCAATGCGCTGTTGGGAGACAAAGGAATGCAACCAGCCAGCACATTGTTAATAGAATCCTGGAATAAACTAGACTGCAGAAGCTGTCTAGCTTGTAAGATGTGAGGCAAACAAAACAAATGAATCTCAGTTAAATGAAAGAAGTAACAAATAAAAGTTGAGCATGGAAGACATATTTACCTATCAGTAAAGTGAAATAACTGATGCTCCACTATCTTCTAACAGTGTTTCTGACTTTATCTGACTGGCTGAATCATGCCACTGGACACACAGAAATTCAAGACTAAGGAGACAAGATGGTGCCAAAAGGACCTTCTGCATTGTCCATTTTATTTGGTGTGCGTGTTTTTTCTCTTAACTGTTGTATTTTTACTGTAGTCCGGCTATCAGAAAGAGCTTTTGGCTCCATATTCAGGACCGGAGGATATTTGTCTCACCTCCAAGTGGCGGCGGTTGATCTCGTAGATGATCTCCAGGTGACGAGGTAATAAATTCTGTAGAAGGTCAGTGGGCCAGCGCTCCAGGGCCTCGGGAAGAACGGTGTGATTGGTGTAGGCACAGGTACGGACACAGATGTCCCAGGCCTGATTGAGGGATAATAAAAATGATATTAGCCACCAGCATCCTCAAAGAAACACAACTGAAACACACATTAATGTTAATGATTTTTTTTTACTATAGTGGAGAAAAGTGATTTCTTCACTCACTTTGTCCCATTGCACCTTCTCATCATCAACCAGGATCCTCATGAGTTCAGGAATTGCCATGGCTGGATGTGTATCGTTCAGCTGAATAGCAACCTGTGCACAATGAAATGAAAGGTCTGTCTGGACACTGCCAGAACAATCAAACTGCAGACAGAGACATTTTTAGGATACAGGAGGCCTGAATCGGAGTAACATATCCAATAAAATACAAATACATTTCTAATGTATAAATTTCTTAAACAGTGAAACTTTGGCTGAGTAAATAAGATGTATTTTTTCTTCTGCACCTTGTCTGGAAGTTCGGCAAAGTCTGTGCGCACAACTTTGGTGGAACCAAACTGTGATGCTTTGAAGCGCCGGATGATGTCCTGAAGAGTTGCAGCCACAACAAAATACTCTTGTTTCAGACGTAGCTCCTTGCCCTCAAAGAACTGCAGACAGATAGAGACGGGACCGTTTTGTTAAACAAAGCTGATAGTCGCCTAAAGCACTGTTCTTACTAATTTTTCTGGGGCTGTAAGCAAATCCCAGGTATATTTTACACACTGTAATGCATTCTTTCATACATACAGCTTATTTATTTGCCTGAAAATAAATCGCTTAGTATATTTACACTGATTTATACTCTAACATACTATATATCAGCAGGGCTACAACAGTTCATAGTTCTTCAATGAATGTCAGCATCCGTCCATCCATCCATCCATTATCAATAACTACTTGTCCCCTGCAGTTTTGTGGTGTTCCAGAATCTTTTTCAGAAGCAAAGGGTGTGTGGCAGAATACATCCTGCTTTGGACACCAGTCTATCGTGGTGACTAATACAGCTAACAGTACTGTTAAAGGTTCACATACATTGTCATTTGGGTAGAGCACACGGGAGATGTTCTCGGCCAGGTTCCTGTCCAGCACGGCCTGAATGTAGCCCCCGACATTGACTGTCAGTGAAGAATAAATGTGTGAACGCACAGTGTCGGCCACAGTGAAATCAGTTATAAGATGATTAAGGCCTACAGTGGTATGTGGTCCACAGTGAAATGGAAGCAGCAGAGATGCCCCATATCTGTTGGAAACTCACAGTCTTTCAGGTTGAAATCACACGGGGCCTTAGCTGACCACAGTCTCATTGTGTTCACTACATTGTTTCTGTACCCTGGCACAGGGGTGTCGTAGGGCAAGGCCAAAACTACCTGCCAAGATAAAATATTTAAGAATAGACTTAGACTAGACTAGACAAGACTTCAATGTGTGGTACCATTAACACTCTACCCTTGGCCAGTCCTTTCTCACCTGAGTATCAACCCATTTTACCCCATCAGGATGGTGCTCTACTCTGCCATAGAAGTGGACTGGTCGCATGTACTCAGGACGGGCCTTTTCCCAGGGATTGCCATAGCGCAGCCAGTCATCAGCCTCCTCAACCTGCCGGTGAGAAATCCATTAAAGAGCTGCTCCTTTCCCCTGGTCTTGTGCATTACAGCTTCCTCCATGAACTCCATGTAATTTGTTTTCTTCAGTAGGAATTTTCCACTCCTGTGCATTTGACTGACAACACATAAACACACAAGGGTGCAGAGATTCACTGTTAAAATACCTGGCATCCATTGACAATCTTCTGGTTAAAGATGCCAAACTCATACCGAATACCGTAGCCATAGGCTGCCAATCCAAGAGAGGCCATGGAGTCGAGGAAGCAGGCTGATATAAAGACAAAAATAGTATAAAAACATTTCTAGTCAAAAAAAAATGTTACAGAACACATGAAAGTGTCAGTTTTCATTATTGCTGGATCTTCAGTCCAGATCTACAGTTAGGTTGTTTGGAACACAGGTGAGGCTACTTAAAGGATTCTTTACCCGCAAGACGTCCAAGACCACCATTTCCCAAGCCGGCATCCTCTTCCATGTCCTGGAGCTCCTCCATGTCCAGGCCCAACTGAGGAAGACAGGGGAGAGTTGAGACCTTCACTCTCCCTCAGAGGGTGAGAAATGCAAAATTACTTTATCACACAATACATGAACAGATTCATGTTTTAATGTCATGATAGGAGAGTTTTTAAGGGGATTTCACCTGGTATATTGCTTCATCACAAGCATTTTCTAACCCAAGATTGACCATGGTATTCTGTAAGGTACGGCCCATATAGAACTCCAGAGAGAGGTAGTAAACTCGCTGTAGAGAGAAAATATTAGTAAATAAAATAAATATATTATATTATACATAATCTAAACACTGCACGTTTATATATAGCTGGTGAATCCTCCATACAGTTGTCACCTCTGGAACTACATGATGATAATTCAATCTGCTTTAGTAATGCATATGTACAATTCTTTTCCACAGAACCTCAGACAAATTAATATTTACATTTTTACCAGCAACATGTTACTTTCAAAGCAGCTGTAGGTGTGATGCAGCCTTTGAAATGTTTGGTTTTATTCTTAGCAGATAAAAACAAAAAGATGTGTGTGACTGTGAGAAAAATATTGTAAATTTTAGTCTCTGTAGAAATAGATGCAAGAGTCACTGGTATGAAAAGACAGAGTCTGTGTGTGTGTGTGTGTGTGTGTGTGTGTGTGTGTGTGTGTGTGTGTGTGTGTCACAGGGGGGCTGCGATTGGACACAAATGTTGGCTGAAAGAACGGACGCCATTGGCTCCTCAATCGTCCAGATCATTTTTCATCTTCAATAATTTAGCAAGAAGACAGAAGTGTGAGTCCACAAAGATGTACTGTAACTGAAAGCACGACTGTCAAGAGGACGAATAACATCCGGGACACCGAATGTGCTCCCAGTCAGGATGTATCAAATATAATTTTAAGTGTAGAACGACGCACAGCGCGACCTTAAACTGTCCGCAAAGGCAGTGAAGGGCGCCACCTCGCGGCCACTGCCGTCACCTCCCCGTTAACACCAACATCCAAACTGCCATCGCTGCTAATTCTCATCCCAGTATCAACAGCAACATGACCGTTAGCAACGTCAGCTGCTAAAACTGGTGTTTTAAGCCAGTATAAAGAGTGACGGAAACATTAAATACAATATGTTTGTATGTACACTGCAACAGTTGCGTAACGTTGACCGCTAGTGGCCGCGTCAAGGACGTCCTGGGCGGCTGAATCTGCGGGGGGTCACCGCTAACCTTGGGGTCCCGCTCATAGTAGAGCTGCTGCGTGCGGATCCAGCGGCCCACCAAGTGGTCGCGCACCGTGTTGGCCAGCGCCAGGTAATAGTCGCGCGCCGTGGCCACGTTGCGGTCCTTCACCAGGGTGAAATGTAGGTGCCGGTTGAAGCTGCTCTTCACGGCCGACACGTCCTCCACCCCAGGCAGCCCGCGCACCGAGATCTGCCGCCGCTTCTCGTGCTCCGTCTCCGGCGCCGACATGGTCCCGCTGCGGCCGGTTCCTCCTGCTTCTCCTGCTGCTGCTGCTGCTGCTGATGCTGATGGACGGACCGAACGGAGGCTGCGGACCCCGGACTAACACTCGAATTCCGCCGCAAAGCCTTTAAACGTCCCCAACCGGCTGCAGAAATGGGGCGGACCTTAGCGAGACCAGTTCTAGCCCCCATTCGTTAATATTCATAAAAGGGCAGGGTTAGTCCTTGGATATAATAATATAGTCAAAGAATACAATACAAAATATAATTTGAATATAATGAAGACCGCCAGAATCCTGATCAGGATAAAGCCTTTGATGATAATGGATGAATGGATGAAAACAGACAAGGACAGAGAATAATACCGATAAAGCACTGATAATAATGAAATAGACTTGAGTTTAAAGTGGCGTAGAATCATTCCCGCACGTCTCACACACACACACACACACACACACACACACATATATGTGTGTGTGTGTGTGTATGTATAAATAAAGAACATTTAGTTTGTTCGTCATCCTGCACCCTTGTGAACAAGAAAATTCGACAAATCAGATGTGACAGCAAAAGAGTAATATTGTTTTTTCATGATGAACTTCTATCTGATATGCATTTATCGTGCCTTCATTAAAATACATATTCTCTGAGGGTTTGCCTTCACGAATAATTTTTTTCAAATTTGTCACTTTTCTGCAAACCAAATTACATCAACAGCAGGTGAAGCACTTCAGCCACAGACGGCTTATCTGTCTGATACTGTCACGCCCCCGGCTCCGGACTCCGCCCCTCCTGATTCCTGATCACCTGCACCTGCTTCCTCTTAGGTGGTGCCTATTTAGATCGGCGATTGCCAACAGCCCAATGCGAAGTATTGCCCCATGGTTCATGTGTGCATACCGAGCAGTTCTCTTCCAGTCTTGTTTTGTTACCGACCTTTGCCTGTACCTGACCACCGATTTAGTCTCACCCTTTGCTGTGTGTCTGCCTGCACTGAGTTGCTTACTGGACCCGAACCTCGCCTGCCTTGTGACCACGAATTCGGACGCCCCATTCAATAAACGGAGTTCATCGCATTTGTGCCTGCGCACGTCTGCTTATTCTCTTTCAACGTGACAGATACCACTGTGTTGTTGGTTCACATCCCTCAAGTAGCTGCCACAAGAAACCACATTCAACCAACAAAACTCAGTTAATCATATGAGATGGTGTTGAACTCGTGAATATAGTTATCAGGAGAGAAGTGGCTCTGAAAGAGTTGGGTTTGCTACCCTTATTGAATGCTGGGAGGCATTCAGCAGCTCTGAGGGACACAGGGAGTACATCCCACCACAATGGAGCCAAGGCGAGAAGCATATTGCTGTTGCTTGGCTGTAGGGAGTGATCAGTTCCTGCAGCTGTCACGGTTCAGATCCTTGGACCATCTCCTGGACCATAACCATAGTGTAGAACTTGATACAGACAGCTACTGGAAGCCCACAGAGAAGATGAAAAGGTAACTGTAAACCACTCGGAAATACTGCCAACATTTTGCGAAGGGGACATAATGCTATTTGTCTCCTAGAGCTTCCGACAAATAAAACATAGACCATGCGTATTAATACTATTAAAGGATGAAGAGCATCGAGGTGTGCAGTGTGGTTCAACCACATCCTCCACCCCCTCCAGAACAGATCACATTATATAACTCGGCTGTGTTATAAATGTTTTCTATAAATGTTGTCTGATAAAATGCAAACATAAGCACTAATAGATGGAGATGTATATGTGGAAAAATAAGTGTGTAGTTACTCAGCTGAATTTATTCCAGTTACATTCTTCACTTTAATGGGGTAAAACTCGCTAACATCGGGAAGGGGACTGAGCAGCACATCTTCAGGTCATGTCACCGTGGAGCTTGACGGGCCGCTATATTGCACTTGCCCTGTATAAAGGACGGGTCAGATGTCCCTTATTGGCTTCCTTTAGCAGCGCAGGCGAGCGAGATGCGCCCCAGTGCAGCTCATTTATGGGGCGGAAAAGTTCTTACATGAGAGAACAGAGGCGATTAAGGCGCAGGTGCAGCGCGCGAGGACGGACCGTTTTCTGGCCACCCAAGGTGCCCCCCTGCTCCCCCCCAGAGCTGTTCGGGGGGTAAATAACAAATCTGACAAATTATCTCCAGTTCAGTAACATCGCACCTAGAACATACACTGAACAATGTTTTCACAGATATTTTCTTTACAAAACACATTTCGGAGGAAATTTTCTATGAAGCCATGACTGTAAAAGACGAAGATAAAAATATTCACTGCGAAACCTTTGCAACAACCCCCTGAATGTGCATCTCTAGACAAAATATACTCTATCTATCTATCTATCTATGTATCTATCTATCTATGTATCTATCTATCTATCTATCTCTGTCTGTCTGTCTTTTTTAATTAATTTTTTATGTATCATTTTGTATATTCACTGGCTAATATGATTTTATGATTTCTTGTTAAACAATTGATAATAACAACTGTGACTTTCATTTGTGATGCAGACTGTGTAGAATGATTAAAAGTTTCCGTTGCGCAACTGAGCATCTTCAAAGAGAGACCCCATAATCGCATGTTTTACTTAGTTTTTTTAAATTCCTTATTTTGACTTAATATTGCAAGAACAATCTAAGGAACTGGTGAAGTAGGCTACAGCTGGATGCTGCCTATCCATCACGAGACGTGTTTTCTTTGAAGCTTCAGCGAAGTTCTCCTCCAGACGCGGTCCTCCCTCACGCTCTTCTCCACTTCCTGTCCACGATCGCGGTTGACTGATCCCACACTAAACACAATGAAACCTCTCGGACCATCAATGGATCTAATCCCGCCTAATCCCGCGCGCTGTCAGAGACCCGTCAGCCCCCTGTTATTTCGGCTCATCCCCTCTAATGAGGAAACTTCTAATGAGGAAACCGAAATCCCCCCATCAAAGTTTCACAAACACGCTACAATAGCAACCGAAGCTTCATTATTATCATTATTGTTACTGTTATAATCACCTTATAGATCTTCATTCAGGGTGATCCGTGCGTTTAACTGACAGTTTTATTGGATTACATTTACACACTTTTATGCATTTGGTGGACGCCTTTCTCTTCTGCAGAAGTGCAGAACTCAGCGTGTGATCGTGGCTTTTGGTTGGTGAACCATGAATCACAGAGGAAGCAAAAAGCTGTCATTAATTTAACCACAAACCGTTCAAATGCGTGTACGTGATTTATGTTATTATCGCTTTTCCTTCAGGTTAGTTTTCCATACGCGTATATTCTTCGTATGCAGCACTAATACTTGTTATTGTCACTTCAGCACTAAAATATTTACTGAGAGGAAAGGAAGAAGCTGGAAGCGGGAAGAAGCTGAGTCGCTGCGCCAAATGCCATAATCCATCCATCATCCATCCTTGATAAAAGTGACTGGTTTTCAAGTTAAATTTTAATAGTTCGATTTGCTTTTTATTGTTAAAAACGATTATTTTTAAAACAACTCTGATTAAAAAAACTAGTTAATTTGCACCTTAGATTTAATTCATTTCATGTAATGTTTCACTGTATTATGTAGTTGCGAATGAAAATGCTTCCTCCCTGAGACTCGTTGTCTCATTCAGTCTCAGAAAAGCATTCCGTCCTACTCAGAAATGGGTATCTCATTCAGCCTGTATTATTTTAATTTCAAATGTGCAGCCGAATCGCGTATTTATACTAAAAATGAAGTATTCATTTCATGTATTCAGTATTCATGAAAAATGAAGTACTGCGTCATTTTCACCAGTCAGGAAAGTAAAAGGTGTACACATTTCATTGATATTTTCTCTATATATTAAGGTTTATTTGTAAGGTTGTTAAGGCAGGGTTTTCTTGCTCTTGAAATAACGGAATTTTTTTCTGCACAAAACTATGTTTCAGATGTTTAGCGCAATAACCTTAGTAGGAAGCGAAAGAAGGAGGCGTGGTCTCCAGGCGCGCGACAGGTCCTCCGGTTCAGCGTCCCACAGCCGCCACTCTGCCCATCGATCCTCAGCCTGTCCTCAGAAAACATGCATGGACCACAGCAAAGCTCCAGGAGGAGGGTAAGGACATTTATTCTGCAAGATTGCACCTTATTTAAAGTCCGAGAGTTTGTTGGATTATAACAAGTCAAAAATACTCCCGCGTGCTACTAGTGACAGAAACAGCTACAGGCAGCACTTAAAGATATACCTGTGCTTATTTGTAAGTAAACGACTTTCCTTTAAAGTGTGAAAAATACCAAATAAATACATTGTTACGTAGAAATAGGCAACCTTTTAATGTTTTATACAGTTTATTATAGTTTTCATCATATGAAATTACTTCAAATGTAGAACATATTTGCTTGAGCGAATATTAATTAATAGATAGGAATTAGATCTAGACAACATAAGGAAGCAACTTAAGGTTATCTTGAAACTATTTGTTTCCTCAACAGCAACACTGAATCACAACATAGAGACCAAATCAGCCACACAGAGAGATCACGGCAGCTTCAGTTGCAGTGTGTATAGTTCCTCTGAGGTGTACAGATCAAATTTAGCCATATCCAGCAAAAAAGAATTCACTGTTTCAGTCATCCATACAGAGAGGAAAATTTAAATATGTCACAACAGTAGAATGGTCCTGTTCTTATAAGGTGGCAGTTAATTTATAAGAGTTCTGTACAATATTATACAGACTATAAGAGTTCAGTGTAGTATTAAACAAACATTCTGGTTTCCTTTTGATATATATAATATTTAAATTTAAGCTTCCCGGGAATAATTATAGTGACGTTATGAGTGGTAGATTGAACTGGAAGCTCGTTTTCACTGAAAAGAAGTAGTGATGGTTATATAGTAACAGTGTAAAAGTGTGGTCATTGTCTGTTTCACTGTTAATCTCCACTTGCTGCTGTTTGAAAGATCATACAATTCTTACAACAAGAACATCAATAATATTTATCTGATGTGTGCTGGGGGTGTGTTTGAAGGTCTCCAAACCTGTGATGGAGAAACGACGGAGAGACCGCATCAACCAGAGTCTTGAGGCACTGCGTCTCTTACTGCTACAGAACACACAGGATGAGGTTACTGTCATAGTACACACACCCACCGTGTTATGTTTTTCGCTTTCTAGTATGAAAAAGTACCTATTGTGGTCCTGACACATGCAGAAATGTATCGTTTTTTTAAAAAACAAGCAAACATTTTTGATATGAAGTTATCAATAATTCACCTCAATTTTACCACTGAAGAATATTAGGCTTCACAATCATTAGCTTTCTCATTATTTTTATTTTGCACTGTGATCTTTTATCTAATTTCTGTACTGTGGTTTTTTTCCTCCAGAAACTTCGGAACCCCAAAGTGGGAAAGGCAGAAATCTTAGAGAGTGTAGTTAATTTCTTGAAGGCGGAGCAGAAAGCAGGACACGGGTACAAACATCAGCAAACGAGTGGAGGAAAAGGAGCCCAGCAGAGAGAGGAAGAAGAGAGACTAGCATTTTCTTGCAGGCAGCATGTCAGCTGCAAGAGTTTCACGGGGAAGTGTCTGCCAAGAGCGGGCCGATCCACAGCTGTCTGCAGTACATGTGGGGATTGTGAGCTGGAGGCACCCATGGAGTGTGATAGACACAGCTTATCCAGGTGTTTTCAGGGATGCCCCCTCTTCTCCCCTCCACATGGGCCAGCTCCTTGGCAAGCTCCAGCACCAGCGAGCCTCGGCCCGAGCTTCTCCTCTGCAAACAACTCAAGTGGTCTCCAGAAAGTGATGCAGAATTACAGTAACTGTTCAGCCTCAGCCTGGCTGCTGTGTAGCACTAGCAGAACAGTACCAGTTCCAGAACCAAACATCACACTAAACAACGCAGTGTGGAGGCCATGGCCACAGTAGAAGGAACCTCTGTGTGTATAACATGGGGACAAGACAGAAAAGCTCTCATCATTACCAACAGTTGCATGAAGCCAGAATACAGATGTATTTATCTACTTCAAAGGCTATGCAGTTCTTTTCAAATAATGCTAAGTGAAATATATGGTAATGCACTGTATACTATACTGTACACTCATACATAGATACACACACATAAGTGCAACTTCATACTGTGGAGTACAATGATTTATGTATTTTTCACAGATTATTCATAAGCAACAAGCATACTTCTGAATATACTTGTGCATACAAATTATTTTTTTAAGAATTTCCCCTACTAAAATAAACTTAAAATACATGAGATAATGTACTATTTACTCTTCTTTCCCAGTAGTGGACTGGATGTTTATCTGCATAGTGAATTCATAACGAATGGTCAATTAAGAGTAAAAATGAAACTTTACTTTTATAAACAATATTAGTATTTGAATAGACAGAAAGACTACCATTGTCTGACATTCTGAAAGAAATCAACGAATTCAAATGGAGGGGTGTTGGCTTATTTCTTGTAAAGAACACAACTAGTAGCAAACTGAACATGTCCCTGTCCAGAGGGAATCGCAACAGAGGACTCTCTACCAGCAGTAAAAAAAAAATAAAGAAAAAAATATATACACTTTTACATTTAACATTTTTTTTTAGAATAATGCAACGAGTAAATCTGAATTAAATTTAAATTAAATTTAATTAACAATAATTAATATTTTAAATTTGAATATTTAAACCACGATTCTCCTCACCAAAGCCCTTAAAGGCACATTACGGTACCTTTAACTGGCACAAAAGTGTAAATAAAATTTATTTAAAAAAATATTTTTGAGTGTTAGGTCGCATAGAACGAACTGTTTTTACCACAGTAAATTTTGTTGCAATTTTTAAGATAAGCCTATTAAATCTAATTTTATCATTACGAAATTATTTCACTTACGCTCGTCACCACTCAGCACCACGTCTCCGTTTCAGCCTCGCTAAACTACATTACCCAGAGCGCACTAGGTTTCTCTGCAAGTCGGCTGGCGTGCTGCCTTCCTGACGACGTATATGTTGCAGACTTCAGGAACTTGTCCGAGTACCTTTTACTGCAGTTATTAAAAATCTAATATTTAATAGTTTTCTGATGCCGCCAAATACCGCAGACAACATGCTTACAGTGACTTACTTCTCCACTTTAGGTCCCACAATTAGGTTGTGCTGGACCTTAAGTGTGATGTTGTGAAGCCTCCGGAGCTGCAGGAGGCGCTGCGAACACTGGTGCATACGTACGTCACGCTTACCAACGGTGGTTACTGCGGCATTACAACCAACATGGCGTCACTATTGCCCGCGCGGCTGAGTTGGAGGGTCATGGCTTCGAAGTTTCTGCGTCCTCTGGTGTTTCGACGCGCGTCCAGCGCCATAAGTAACGTGACTTTTTTTCATGTGCTTGTTGCTTTTTTATTTAAGCGGGATCAAAAATTGCATTAAAAACCAAGTTGAATGTACAGTAACGTATGGATTTCAGGTGAAAACCACTCATATGTGACATTTCTCAGCACACAGGTAAACCGCATGTGAAGTGTTTCAATAAAGCAGGTGGGGTCGCGTTTAGATGTGTCAGAGTTCGTCGAGCGATTGGACGTTGGTTCGATGTCCATTCAGTCTGTGGAGTTCACGTTGTTTACATACGTCACACGTCACAGCGCGCGCACGTGCGTTTTACGCTCCTCCTGCACAGACCTGTGTGAGACTGCAGTGAGATCACTGTACCTAACTAAGCTACCTTGGATAAAGTTGTCAACTAAACACTAGTTAAAAAAAGATGTGTTATTTTGGGAAACATGCCTACATGTCATACTCAGCAGTTATGTACTGATTTAACAGAATGGATTCCATGATGGTCAATGATGCAGTTTTGTGCTCTTGTGCAGTGGACCTCCTGGAAAACATGGGTAAGAAGGAAAACTGGGACAGGTTTTATGAGAAGAGGAGAGACAGTGAGCAGCTGAAACACTTTGAGTGGTTCTTTGGCTTTGACGCTGTGCACAACCTCATTCTGTCGTGTTTGAGGTCGCAGTCTCCACCTGAGTCCCTCAGACTGGTTTTGGATTTGGGCTGTGGAACTTCTGCTCTTGGACCCAGCATTTACCAACACTCTCCCTGGCCGGTGCAGGTCACTTGCGTGGACATCTCCCCGGTCGCAGTGCGCTTGATGCAGGAACACTGGAAAAGCTCAAGGGTGCAAGGAAAGCACCCCTCGTCCAGCCTGTGTTTCCTAGAAATGGATGGCGCCGAGCTCCACAACCTCTTTGGTCTCAGAAGTTTGGATATGATCGTGGATAAGGGCACAATGGACTCTTTGTTGAGGTCAAGGGAAGGTCCAGCCAAGGCGGAAAAGGTTTTCAAACAATGTCTGAGAGCACTGTGCCCTTCTGGGTCTCTGCTTCAGTTTTCAGATGAAGACCCAGATGTTAGACTCCTGTGGCTGGAACAGCACAGTAGGGGGCTGAAGACAGGGGTCCAAGTGCAGGAGGTTGGTGTCATCGGGGGAGTGTGTTATTACTGTTACTTAATAAGCCCCTAAGCTGCTCAAAAATCATATTTTTGAGCTCTGGATGTAGGATAAGTGTGGGTTACAATTTTTGCAATTTGTAAATTTTGATTTAAAAAATTATTCTTAATATTTTAACATTGTCTTCAGCTATTTCAGGTTTATGAATAAAGACATTATTACTACCAGAAGGATTTATTCAAGACAATGTTGATATGTTCATTATGTTTTAAATAAAACGACTACAAACATATTGTTTGCATTTTTAAAAAATCTCTCAACGCTGGTGAAACAGGTTTTTGTTGTGCGCAGTGGTGCTGCCATCCGCAATCCACTCAGATCAGTGTTTAGTACTCATGGACTGAACTTCAAGTGTACTTAGTGTTAAAAATGTAGGTGTTTTATTGGATGTTAATCTGTTTTTATGCACTTGCTGCATTCTATTCCTTCAGCTGAGAAATACAGTTAATTTAAGGTAGTTCTTAGGTAGGTAAGCTGCTGAGAAGCTGGTTCCTACCTTTGTTTCAAGAAGAATCAGGATGTCCATACTAGACAGTATGTCTATGTGTCTAGGCTACAGTTAATACATGAGGCTGGTGTTAGAATCATCTACTGAGCCAGGAAGTACGACCATATAACACTGATTCTTAAATCGCTGCACTGGCTTCCTGTTAAGTTTAGAGTAGATTATAAAATCTTACTCTTGACATACATGGCAGTAAATAGTGTAACACTGGCTATCTGGAAGTACCTGTAATGAATAAGATTTCAGTAGGAGGTCATGGCTTTAGCTATGGAGCACCTATGGTTTGGAATAGTTTACCAGATGTCAGGAATGCCCTTTTGTGTCAACCTTTAAATCTAAGCTTAAGACTCAGTTGACTTGGTACCTGACATAACTAACTTTATATCCTTCACGCTACACCACTGTGTCCCGACTTCCAGTGTAAAATTCTGTAGTCTCTTTATGTCATTAGCTGCTAACCCCTCAAGAGCCATTTCTAGAGAATGTCTGCAGTCACTTCTTCAGTCAGTTTCTTTTTTGAAACAATTTCACAGTTTAGACTATTAAAATATTGTACAGACAGCAGAACTGTGTTACAATGAATTTACTGTGATTATGCAAATAGCATTAATATAAATCGCTTCAATGTAAGAACTGTACTCAGACCAGAGTTGTGTATATCCACATTCATGGAAAAGTTACTTCTTTGTTTCTTATTAAATGTAACAGATCTAGATTTTGATTATGTTGCATTACAGTGGAATCAACTAGCTGTGAACTGTCTTGCAGAAGTAAGGAATTTCAGGCTTGCCTTTCTGCTTGTTTTTCATCTTTCAAAGAAAAAAGAAGAAGTCAGTCACTACATCTTCAGTCTCCTTTTCTTCTGTGTCACAGAAAGGAGGAGGGAAAAAGTCCTCTGGATTCTCGATCCCAAGCACGTTATTAAAAAAGCTGGAAATTCAAAGAAATTACTTAAAGTATCCTGGATGTGCATTGCATTATATGTAACATCTCATCTTCAACCTTACGTTGATCCAGCTCCAATATCTAATAACCGTAATAAATACCCTAGATAAGGTTAAATTTTCATCAAGTCCCAACATTTCACAAGTAAACATACTAATAGCTGAAAAAAGAAGCAATGAATGAAATTTTATTGCTGTGACTTTAGTAGATTTCTGTTGCCCTGATATATTCCATGTTAGTAGAACTCCTTTGCACTGACCTTACAATTACCCAACCGGTCCTCTCACTGTAGTAGAAGTTGCTGACTGGGAGACAGCCAAATTCAGTAAAGGTTGCATAGTACTTGCCTGGGAAGGAAAAAAAACATTTCATAGACCGCTGCATGAAATACAACTAATAAAGTGCAAAGGAAAAATTATTGGTCTTGAAACAGACAGATGAAACTGAGGACCTATGTGTACATTACTATCCTGCCTTTGGTATCTTTGCTTCTTTACCTTGTACTTCCGGAACTTCTCCAATCCAAGTGTTCACCAGGAGACCCTGTCCAGGACCTGAAGAACTTCCCAGGATCAGCTGATTCTGAAACTTGGCACCCCGTGGCACCTCCATGGGATGGAAGCTTGCATTAAGAGCCCTCTTTTCACAGGTTTGATCATGATATGAGATATTATATAGTTTACCCTGAAAGAAAAGGAGCAAGGTTTCATGTGTCTGTTGTAAAGAGAATATTTTAACTCATTTTTGCACACAAAGAAAGAGGGGTCGTGTACTTGGATGTATTTAGATAAGATATTTAATGAAAAGCTGTTTCAGGCAGTCACTTTAATAAAACAAGTAAGTAAAAAAAATTGGTTCCATATACTGGCTATTTAGAGATTAAACAAAGAAGGCTGTCAAATTGAGTGTGTGCCATATTGCATGTTTTTCAATGTCCTTATGTCTCACCTGTCTGAACAGCATCAGTATGTCCATGTGGAAACTTTGATTGTGTTGATAGCCAAACTCTCTGAAGCGCAGCCTTTGCCCCAGTGCATCATAGGTGTATTTTGTGAAAGCAAAGTATTCTCCCGTCAGGGGAGTCTGAGTGATAAACGGGAAGCAAAAACACAGCTGAGCACTAGAGAAATGGACGTGATAATGTAGAGTGCACACAATAATCTCAACACCATACTTCTGTATGTGTTCACTAAATAAAGAATCTTTGTTATAGCCTCTAGAAATGTAGCTGCATATAGAATATGGTCATGTAATACATTTTGAATTTATAGTTTATGCAGTAACCAGCAGAACATCACTGTATCAGAGTAAATATAGAGCATTTACCACACTAAGGCTCCCATCCAGCAAGGGAGGAGACCCTGTTAAGTTTAACCAGAGAAAAGTGTGTTCAATTAACATTAAAATTTCATGTTACTTTAAGCAATAAAACATGACTACATTACAGTATCTTTGTTGCTAACAGTGTCTATAGCCCTACAGTAGTAAACCTATACAGATGACAAATTAGCATTACAAAATAAGTAATAAAGCAGTATTTAATTCCCGTAGTAATGATCCCAAATGAAAGTTAACCAAGTGTTCTTACATACAATATTATAGATATATTAAACCAAGGCTTGGAAATAATATATCTGATGCCTTTTTCATTTCTTACTGCAAGGGTGAGGCTTCTGAGTCCCAACATTCACAGCCAGGCTCAAAGAAAGGAAGACCACAGCAAAAAACTGCATGTTGACATGCACGGAGATGAAGACCAAATTCTGCAGTTCCCTCTAGGCTCTCACAGTTTATATCTACCACTTCCTATTGTGCTAGGAACCGGTTCTGCAATTCAGATTCCTTCTTCAACTTGTTGGATAAGTTTTTGTAAGTTACTGCTGTTGTGACAGAAGTTACAAAACAAAGAAAACTCATAAACAAAGGGCTTGCAGCCATAAAAGTAACACTAGCCAATATGGTGATTGGATTAATGCCTCTTAATATATAAATATGTCTATACAAATATCTATGTTGGGTTCTGTGAATGTGTAACGTTATTGTTTTCATTAGAGGTATTTGTGTTCAGTGTGTAGTGGATTTAGAATGAAACATGGCAGGTGCTACAGTCACATCTGTGATGTCACTGTCATATGATTAAAACAAGTGATTCACATGACATAAAAACAAATGTAACCATACAAATGTACTGATAACATTACATGGTGAGAAAAGATTCAGCCTACTGTGATTAAAAAAACATGGATCTTCTGAAAATGATGTTTAAAAATGGGTGAAAGAAAACCATTTAAAATTGGGGAAGGTCCTGGGATAAACGTCATGAGTGACCCCTTGGGTTTCTTTTCCCTGTGTTGGAAAAAACTTAGAAAACTTTACATAGGCCAAGCGGCTCAGATGAAGTGAACTGAGGCTAGAAAAGGTGTTGTTAAGATGTGTGTGTGTGTGTGTGTGTGTGGCAACTGAGTACCAGAGACCAAAAGGCAAATGGGGGGGGTGTTCCTGTAAGCCGAGGTGGCCTAAAAACTAAAGTAATTGCTACGTCCCCGAAAAGCTAATAATTNTTCCTGTAAGCCGAGGTGGCCTAAAAACTAAAGTAATTGCTACGTCCCCGAAAAGCTAATAATTGTGTATTCAAATCCCACCTGTGGCATCGTAACTAGTGTGTGTCCAGGAGGTTCTGTTCACTCTCGATCTAGCTGCTACCTGCGAAGGCCTTTGCTTCTTCCCTCAGTAGTGTACTTCATTGGCGTCTACGCTCGTCTTCTCTGCTTAAACTCGCACGGGTCGGTAGCTTGCAAAAAGAAAGTCAAGAGGTTCCAGTCAGCAATGAGCTGCAAAGTAATTCCTGAAGGCAGACCACAGCAGAGTGGCGCAGCGGAAGCGTGCTGGGCCCATAACCCAGAGGTCGATGGATCGAAACCATCCTCTGCTATCTGCCGCAGTCTTGCGGTTGCTTTAAGTAAAAACAGTAGGAGAAGTGCACCTGCCGTACCATTTATTTGCGCTTGAGGGGTGTGATCTCCACTCAGCAGTGTACTTCATTGGCGTCTATGCTCACCCTCTCTGCTTAAACTTGCTTGGGTCGGTAGCTTGCAAAAAGAAAGTCAAGAGGTTCCAGTCCGCAATGAGCCACAAAGTAATCCCTGACGGTTGCCTCAATTTTGCGTCCAAAGTAACTTCTGCAACTGAGTGCTAGGAGCTGGGCTGTGCGTTTGCCCCAGTGGCCTAATGGATAAGGCACTGGCCTCCTAAGCCAGGGATTGTGGGTTCGAGTCCCACCTGGGGTGCTGTTGCACGTGCGAGGTTATGTGCTTGGTGATCGGCAGAGGCTTTTGCGTCTCACGATTCCCGTACCAAGCGACCTGGTTTCCTCGACTAAGGATCAAAAAACAGTTGCGCAATTCAGATGGTTCTGTAGAGCAGCTTTTATGGGAAGTAGAGCGGCACAGCGGAAACCCGATCGATCCCTCACCCGGGAGCAGACTGATAGAGACTTTCCTGTGCTGTCCAAATGCATCTGTACAATTGTTCAAAGGAACGTGAAAAATACCCGTCGTTCTTCCTCTCCCTCTAGTGGATGTATGTGATCTCCAGCGGCGTGTACACTCATCCTCTCTGCTTAAATTTGCCTGGGTCAGCAGCATGCCACAAGAAATCCATGTGGATCCAGTCCACGACCAGCTGCAAACGTCTCTTCTCTTACCTCACTTTTTAGAGTTGTCTGCCAGGCACTCCAGCATGCTACAGCAGAGTGGCGCAGCGGAAGCGTGCTGGGCCCATAACCCAGAGGTCGATGGATCGAAACC